>KI911115.1:1584651-1729891 GCA_000482085.2 Cladonia metacorallifera KoLRI002260 | reverse complement strand
GGGGGGGGGGGGGGGGGGGGGGGGGGGGGTTATGGTTTGGGAGAGGATAGAGGATTTTGGAGAGGGAGTTTTGGCTGACGCAGTGGGTGTAGTTATCGGACAAGCGAAGAGTAGGAATACAGGAATATGCGGGGAAGAAATTGATTAATATACGGGAATTTTATGAGAAGGATGGGCAGATGTTGCCGGGTAAGAAGGTATATTTTAGCTATTTATCTCCAAGCTATATATTAGTTTGCTAATGCTTTACCGCTGACGCGTAGGGTATATCGCTATCTGTGGACCAATTCAATAATTTGGTCAAATGGCTTCCACAAATCGAGAGAGCGCTCTCTGTGAAAGGGGAGAAGATTGAGCGGCCGAATTATGAGGGAGCTGGGGTTGAGACGGCGGATGATGGTGATGGTGAGGAGGAGATGGTGGTGGAGAAGCAGGCCACGGCGAAGAGGAATTTTGAAGAGACTAGCGAGGAGGAGTGAGGCTTCCCATGCCGAATATGTTTCATCTTCTATGGGTCGGACACAATGTAGCGCTGGAGCTGGGGGATATTTGTGGCTGGTCTGCTTGGCAATGGTTGACGGTTTTCGCGTTGGCGTACGGCTGGATGTCGCTTTCTACCACAAGGGACTGCGGTAGGGACGAGACTGCTATTTGAGACTGTGCGTCTAAGTCTTTCGGTCTCGGATATGCACATCTCAATGGATCTTTTCATACTCTAGCTGCATGCGATTGAGAAGTGGTGCTGCTCAGGAATTGATAATGCGTCCTCAATCCCGAGGATTCTTTCCCAAGGCATACGAGCTTCAAGACGCGGATTCTTCAGCTTGAGTTTCAGGTTCTGGAGTCTTCGCAGGTGGAGGCCCACTCATCTTCGGTGGTGGAGGCGGTGCAGTCTTTGCAGCTGGTGCAGAGTCTTCCTCTTTACTCTTCTGCTCTCCCTCCTTAAAGTACTCCTCAAATGCCGAGTTCGGCGATGCAGGCTTCCTTGCTTTCCGACTTGTTCTCGGAGGTCCAGAAGGCGTGGATCCCATAGGCGGAGGAGGTGGAGCAGCCAACGTAGCAGGGACTAGCAAGTCGCTAGATTGGGTATTTGATGTTGTCTGATATAGAGAAGTTCCGGAAGGGTATGACTGCGAATGAGAAGATATCGGCCTGCTTTCCTCGTTGCTGAAGCGTGCAGTCTCGAATAGAGTCTCGCCTGGCCCAGCTGGTGGTTCGTTCATTGGCACCGGTAGGCGATGTAATGCTCCAAACCCAAGAACACAACCTAGAGCTCCATTACCGCCCCAGCTTCGAGAGGGTGTAATTGTCACCAGCCGTGTCACGCCATACTCATGGTTGTAGACGTATAGCCGTAGTGTGCGAGACAGAAAGTCTTCAACAAGCTCTCCCAGGCCTGCCTCGCCGTGCACGTTCCCTTCTGGAGTTCCAACAATGTAGTCGCCGTATGGAAGTAGCCCAGCTGCATCGGCCGGTGAATTGGGGATCACATCAAGAATGTGCCAGACATCCTCTGTCGAAGACAAGGGCGTCCATTGAAGGGTGAGGCCAAGAGTGGGGGATGGAGTCGGAACGGGGATATCGAGCGTTCGTACACGTTGTCCCTGTATGTAATCAGATATAGCTGTAGTGCAGTTGGATTGTGAAATCAACGACCTACTTTAGCACTCCAGATGCTTAAGGCCACGTTAGATCCTGCACAATTGCGAATCTCTGTGGCAAAAAGGTTTGGATTTGGATCATCCTGGATGGTTTTAGTAAGTAGTGAGATGTCTGTATAACTGCAACGTACAACTTGGCGGCCATTGATGCCAATGACAAAGTCATACCATGGCTCAATGGGAATTTCTAGGTTCTTGTTCCGCAAAACTTGAAATCCAGATGTACCATGTCGATCACGGGAGTTTGGGGAGGGGCCATCTGAGTCAAGCCGTGATATGAACCGATTCAATGCTCCGAACATTTTGCTAAGGTCTGGTGTAGTAGTTTGGGCTATTTTATACCTCAGGCGTTTTCTATTTTTCGGAACAGGAGCTAAATACTCGCTTATACCCATTAGTGCTAGGTAGTTTCTATGGGGATCTCCTTAGTAAACAGAATACGCTTATTTATACCCTTATATATTAATATCCCAGCCTTACTATCTCTATCTAGTTACTATTATATCACCTTTGTTTGTTATATAGTATAGAGCTCTTCCTAAGTATCCGCAAGCGTTGTAATAATCATAGGCAGTAGTAAGATACTATCTGACATATCCTTGTGATTGAGGGTCTGTTTTAGTGCACAGACAACGGAGGTGGGTTCCGCGAAGCTTAAATTTCAGCTCCTATTGGAGAAGTTACAAAACGCCTGAGGTATAAAAGCACTCAATTTGTGCGCTTCTAGCTAAAGGTATGCAGGCTGACAGACGTCGGAAAATCTTTCTTCCACTAAATGGCTCAAAAACAGCGCTTGAAGCTTCTGACCCTTAAAACCCTCGAAAATACAGCTCCTTACAACGACTCTGTGCTTACAACCTGTCACTCATAAAGCAACGCATAACCTTGGTACGGTTCACGACAGCATCGGGTAATGAGCATATGGCCCCGTCGAGAATATTCGAAAACGCCTGCGTGGTGTGCGGTCTCATGCTCTGTTCGTTCTGCGGCTTGCTTTTAGCTGAGATATCTGGCAATCTTTTTGCTCAATTACTTGACACCTGTTTTAATCACTTGTCTAAATACTTGTCGAACATTACTGCCCCAGCAACAATCTATCAAGCATGCGTCAACCGCGTGTCCCCGGGGCAGGGAGCCTTGTTTGATGCGAGCAACCTGCCGTCGAAGTCTATTTCATTACTACATCCGGCAGTCAATAAACCCTTGGTCAATAGTAGCCTTTGTGATTCGGGTTTTGTTGGTAATTCGGATATATATGGGCTCGGGGTGCGCGCTGGACTATATGTACAATGGGCATCATCGCTTTTGCCGAATCACTTACTACGGGAAGAAAGCACAGCCTTGATGCGTTCCTACCTCTTTTTCCACGTTGCACTATGTATAGCGGTTGTTGTCCTCACCTTTCAGAAGACCTGTACTTTCGCTGTTGAGATTGTCCTATTGTACTACCTGGTGTATGGAGGATTCATATGTGTATTCAGTAGGCCAAATTTGGGAGACTCGGAGGGAGCTATGATGGATTTGCGTTGGTCGCAGGTGATATTATCCTTGTCCTTTTGGACAATGGTAACACACGCCGTCTGGTTTATTATATTTGGTCGCTTTAGGCTTCCAAAGATGCCCTGCGAAACGACCAATTTCTTCTTCGGCCCAGTGGACGATGATTCGATGGATTTTTGCATAAATTCGTTGGCAGTCTTCCTAGTACATTTAATTTGCTTGGTAGTGTTCTTTACAACCCTGCGGATATGTGGCTTTTGCTTTTTTTCTGCCGTAAAGATCCTTGTGTCGATTATGAAATCGCTTCTCCGCGGGGACTTCTTCCCAAGGGTTGGCTACAGGTCTGTTGTTCAGCTGCAGTCCGCAATTTCTCGTTACCTCCGCTTTTCGAACTTACTCGAGTGGTTAGCTGCTCAACCTGGCAATATACGCAACAAGTACCGCTCAGCTCTTAGTCGATACTTTCGCGCTTATACAATGTGTGCATACCCGTCTTCAAGACCCTTCAGTACGGCACTAATAGTTCGAAGTACCAATCAAGCAGTCATTCTAGCTATCGGCGTGTTTACATTCGTATGGAGCATACTCGCGATCGAACTCACCATTCATTGGAACAACATCTCCGGCATGTACGTACTCGACACCACCGGTCAATATGTTCCTCTTGCGGTTGGTCTTGGCGGTTTCGTGCGTCTACTCTATGAGCTATTGGAGTTATGGCGGGTAAATATGGTTCTCTGCCATTTTAGCACGCCGTTGATTGATATTTAGAATCCCAACAAGGAACACCCGGACCCTCACGGTATAGAACTTGTACGTGCTCAGTCACATGAAGCAGCCGCATCACATTCTGGGTCAACCAGGGACGCATCAGAGATTTTGAATGTCCGTCCGAGCGACACGTCTCTCGTGCGGCGAGTAGCAACTTCTTGACATGGTTGCTTTTCATCAAAGTTCAGGCAAGCCCTGTGAAGTCCTTAATAGCTAGAATTGAGATTTTTGATGGAGTCGACACATATTCCCGATGGCTGGGAATATAGGACCTGAAACTCGTCTACGAGACTCCGGCTTGCAATAACTTCAAGTCGTTGATTGTTTTGGATCAAATTGAGTCGATTCTATACCTTAAGCAAAGTCTCATCTCTGTCGCTAGGTCGTTATACTTCATCATATTAACAATGTATCAATTATACAGACCTAGCCTCGTTAGCTGGTTTCAGCCTGCTGTAACCCCATGCGTCCTCGGCGCTCTTGCTACTTCCTTCAATCTCCTCGCGCAGCGTCTACACTTGCTCATTCATGTTATCCCAGTCCCGCTAAACTACTAGTATCATTCTCTTGTGTTTGATAACTAGACTCGCCATAACTTTATCATGGATGCTGGTAGTACTGATACGATAGCGTCCATTGTCTCAAGGCAGTTTTTGCTCACAGCCATGACAACAACGTTATTTGTGTCCAATTATTCGACGTCGATTAGGAGATAGCTGTGATCGTCTTCGGTGATCAAGCTGTCAACATCTTCGAAGACCAGAAGAGATGGTGACATCCTCGGGGTTCTCTCGAAGATCGTACCGATCACATATGTGACACCGTTCTAAGAAGCTGTTGATTATTCAACGCATGTGTAGGGTCTGAAACCTGGTGAAAGGTTTTCTGTTAGGACTTTCACGTCAATCCATTTACTATTGTCAGGAGGGTTGTGGAGGATTATTCCATGTGAAAAAAACTACGAAATGTCTTATAATTACCTCTTTGATCAAACAACTCTTTTACACCCTGAACTAAAGCGTCCTTCAAACTCAGGTTGGGGGTCATAATAGATTGTTGGACACTGTGCACTTTGAATTAAAGGCATTCTACGTAACTACACTGGAGCACCTATATTTGCACCTGATCAGTTCATTGGTTCTACGCTTTTTGTACTTCGAAAATTGACAAGAATTTAGCCCTAACCGCCTACCCCTGGAGCGGCGCCTGGCCAACACCCGCTTCGGGAGCAGCTAGAATAATAGGGGGCTCCTCACGTCGTAAACACCCACTATTCTGGGGCCCCTCGCCCAAACGTGCTGACCTCTCCACTCGAGGTGCAAAACGTGCAAAGATAAAGGATATATCTGGTGTACTTTTAATGCACCTATTACACCTAAAGCACGCTTCCGAAACACACATGTACCAGTCCTGCACTCACGCCTGTATTTATACCTGTACCCTACCTATTCCCATACCCTTTGCAAGGTGCATATGAGGTGTAATCTTGTTTGTTTGTATCATCAATAAGTTTACACCCGCTTGTACGCCTCCGGAACGTTCTTGTACTGGCCTTGTACAAACGCTTGTACCTAGGTAGACCTGTACCTATGTCTCTACAAAGCGGTCGTCTACAAAGTGCACATGAGGTGTAATAGTCCCTGTGTATATCATTGATAAGTTTACACCTACTCTAAGCCCATATATGCAGCTGTTCCTGTCCCTGTAATTCTATCAGCCTTGCACTTACGCCTGAACATACGTCTAGGTATACCTGTTCCCTTATATCTACCAAAGTGCACATGAGGTGCAATCATGCCTGTGCATATCATCAATAAGTTTACACCCACTTTACACCCATGTAGGCAGCTGTTCCTGTACCTACGTTTTTACCAGCCTTGCACTTACGCCTGCCGGTGTACTTACACCCGAATCCATGCCCTTTATCAGGAGCATGTGAGGTGCAGTCGTGTCTATTTATATCCTCAATCAGTTTACACCCACTTTATACCTTAAAACACAGCTATTCCAGTACCCGCACTTGTACTAGCCTTACACTCACGCCTGTACCTTACGAGATACTGGTAACCATGCCCTCTACAAGATGCGTATGAGGTGTAATCATGGCTTTGTATACCATTAATAAGTTTACACCCCGTTTACACTCATATATATAGCTGATCCTGTACTTAAATTCGTACCAGCCTTACACCTACACCGGTACCTGTACCTGTACTCATACCTACACCCATACCCTTTCCAAGGTACAAGTGAGGTGCAATCGTATCTGTGTATATCACCAAGAATTTTACACCTATCTCGATGAATCTACACCCACGTTAAAGCTGTTCCGATAGCTGCACTTGTACCAGCCTTGCACTTTAGCCCGTTGCCCTACACCTATACTCATAGCTCTGCAAGGTGCAAAAAAGAGGTGCAATCATGGCTGTGTGTATCACCAAAACGTTTACACCCATTTGGTGGACTTTACACCCACATTTTACAATTGATCCAATTTCTATACTTGTACCAGCCTTGCACTTACGCGTTTACCTCTACACCTGTACCTATGCTTCTGCAAGGTGGTGTAAATGTCTTTTTGTATATCATCATCAAGTTTACACCCATCCAGATGCCTCTGTACCCACATTATAAAGCTGTTTCAATACCTTCACTTGTACCAGCCTTGCATTTACGCCTGTACCTACACCACCTCTGCAAGGTATACCTGAGGTGTAATCTCGTCCTGGTATAT
The DNA here is from genome assembly GCA_000482085.2 of Cladonia metacorallifera KoLRI002260. Classification (NCBI taxonomy): domain Eukaryota; kingdom Fungi; phylum Ascomycota; class Lecanoromycetes; order Lecanorales; family Cladoniaceae; genus Cladonia; species Cladonia metacorallifera. The sequence goes on along the minus strand of KI911115.1, from coordinate 1,723,225 downwards.
CATCAACTAGTTTACACCTGTCTGGACGACTTTGCACCCATATTAGCACATTATACAGCTGGTCAAATANATTTTTGATGGAGTCGACACATATTCCCGATGGCTGGGAATATAGGACCTGAAACTCGTCTACGAGACTCCGGCTTGCAATAACTTCAAGTCGTTGATTGTTTTGGATCAAATTGAGTCGATTCTATACCTTAAGCAAAGTCTCATCTCTGTCGCTAGGTCGTTATACTTCATCATATTAACAATGTATCAATTATACAGACCTAGCCTCGTTAGCTGGTTTCAGCCTGCTGTAACCCCATGCGTCCTCGGCGCTCTTGCTACTTCCTTCAATCTCCTCGCGCAGCGTCTACACTTGCTCATTCATGTTATCCCAGTCCCGCTAAACTACTAGTATCATTCTCTTGTGTTTGATAACTAGACTCGCCATAACTTTATCATGGATGCTGGTAGTACTGATACGATAGCGTCCATTGTCTCAAGGCAGTTTTTGCTCACAGCCATGACAACAACGTTATTTGTGTCCAATTATTCGACGTCGATTAGGAGATAGCTGTGATCGTCTTCGGTGATCAAGCTGTCAACATCTTCGAAGACCAGAAGAGATGGTGACATCCTCGGGGTTCTCTCGAAGATCGTACCGATCACATATGTGACACCGTTCTAAGAAGCTGTTGATTATTCAACGCATGTGTAGGGTCTGAAACCTGGTGAAAGGTTTTCTGTTAGGACTTTCACGTCAATCCATTTACTATTGTCAGGAGGGTTGTGGAGGATTATTCCATGTGAAAAAAACTACGAAATGTCTTATAATTACCTCTTTGATCAAACAACTCTTTTACACCCTGAACTAAAGCGTCCTTCAAACTCAGGTTGGGGGTCATAATAGATTGTTGGACACTGTGCACTTTGAATTAAAGGCATTCTACGTAACTACACTGGAGCACCTATATTTGCACCTGATCAGTTCATTGGTTCTACGCTTTTTGTACTTCGAAAATTGACAAGAATTTAGCCCTAACCGCCTACCCCTGGAGCGGCGCCTGGCCAACACCCGCTTCGGGAGCAGCTAGAATAATAGGGGGCTCCTCACGTCGTAAACACCCACTATTCTGGGGCCCCTCGCCCAAACGTGCTGACCTCTCCACTCGAGGTGCAAAACGTGCAAAGATAAAGGATATATCTGGTGTACTTTTAATGCACCTATTACACCTAAAGCACGCTTCCGAAACACACATGTACCAGTCCTGCACTCACGCCTGTATTTATACCTGTACCCTACCTATTCCCATACCCTTTGCAAGGTGCATATGAGGTGTAATCTTGTTTGTTTGTATCATCAATAAGTTTACACCCGCTTGTACGCCTCCGGAACGTTCTTGTACTGGCCTTGTACAAACGCTTGTACCTAGGTAGACCTGTACCTATGTCTCTACAAAGCGGTCGTCTACAAAGTGCACATGAGGTGTAATAGTCCCTGTGTATATCATTGATAAGTTTACACCTACTCTAAGCCCATATATGCAGCTGTTCCTGTCCCTGTAATTCTATCAGCCTTGCACTTACGCCTGAACATACGTCTAGGTATACCTGTTCCCTTATATCTACCAAAGTGCACATGAGGTGCAATCATGCCTGTGCATATCATCAATAAGTTTACACCCACTTTACACCCATGTAGGCAGCTGTTCCTGTACCTACGTTTTTACCAGCCTTGCACTTACGCCTGCCGGTGTACTTACACCCGAATCCATGCCCTTTATCAGGAGCATGTGAGGTGCAGTCGTGTCTATTTATATCCTCAATCAGTTTACACCCACTTTATACCTTAAAACACAGCTATTCCAGTACCCGCACTTGTACTAGCCTTACACTCACGCCTGTACCTTACGAGATACTGGTAACCATGCCCTCTACAAGATGCGTATGAGGTGTAATCATGGCTTTGTATACCATTAATAAGTTTACACCCCGTTTACACTCATATATATAGCTGATCCTGTACTTAAATTCGTACCAGCCTTACACCTACACCGGTACCTGTACCTGTACTCATACCTACACCCATACCCTTTCCAAGGTACAAGTGAGGTGCAATCGTATCTGTGTATATCACCAAGAATTTTACACCTATCTCGATGAATCTACACCCACGTTAAAGCTGTTCCGATAGCTGCACTTGTACCAGCCTTGCACTTTAGCCCGTTGCCCTACACCTATACTCATAGCTCTGCAAGGTGCAAAAAAGAGGTGCAATCATGGCTGTGTGTATCACCAAAACGTTTACACCCATTTGGTGGACTTTACACCCACATTTTACAATTGATCCAATTTCTATACTTGTACCAGCCTTGCACTTACGCGTTTACCTCTACACCTGTACCTATGCTTCTGCAAGGTGGTGTAAATGTCTTTTTGTATATCATCATCAAGTTTACACCCATCCAGATGCCTCTGTACCCACATTATAAAGCTGTTTCAATACCTTCACTTGTACCAGCCTTGCATTTACGCCTGTACCTACACCACCTCTGCAAGGTATACCTGAGGTGTAATCTCGTCCTGGTATATCATCAACTAGTTTACACCTGTCTGGACGACTTTGCACCCATATTAGCACATTATACAGCTGGTCAAATACCTAGACTTGTACCAGTGTTGTACTTGCACCTACGTCTACAGCACCTCTACAAGGTACACATGGGTTGCAGTCGTGTCTATGTATATCATCAACAAGTTTACACCTATGTTGATGACTTTACTCCCACATCACACGGCTGTTCCAATGCCTACACTTGTACCAGCCTTGCACCTACGCCTGTACCTCTACATACCAATGCCTTTTGCAAGGTATGTATGAGGTGCAATCGTATTTATGAAGATTGTCAATAAGTTTACACCATTGAGATAGATCAATTCACGCCCATATACAAGGAGTACAGCTGTTCTTATATCTGTACTTGTATCCGCTAGCCGTCTATTCCTACACCACCTCCACAAGGTATATATGAGGTGCAATCACATCTGTGTACGTTCTTAAGAGGTTTACACCCATCTACATGACTTCATACCCCCATATACAGCTGTTTCATTACCTGTACTTGTGCCAGCCAGCCTTACACTTACGTCTGTACCTACACCACGTCTGCAAGGTGTACGTGAGGTGTAATCATGTCTACATATGTCGTCGATGGGTTTGCACTCGTCTGGATGGCTTCACACCCACGTGTGTGGTTGATCCTGTACTTGTACTTATACCAGCTAGCCTTGCACTTACATCTATAGCTACACTGCCTCGGCAAGGTGCATATGAGGTGTACTTATGTCTGTGTGTGTCGTCGGTGGATCTGTACTCGTCCGGGTGAGTTTATATCTTCGTGTGTGGTTGTTCCTATACCTGTGCTTGTATCCGCTAGCCTTGCAATCACGCCTTCGCCTGTTATATCGCTACAAGGCTGTATAAGGTGCAATCGTGTCTATGTATATCATCAATAGGTTTACACCTATGTTGGTGATTCTATACCCACATTAGCTGTTCCTATGCCTGTACTTATACCCACTAGCCTTGTACATACGTCTGTACTCGCACATGTACCTATGTCTTTACAAGGTACATATGAGGTGTAATTGCATTTATGCGTATTAAAAATGAACTTACACCTGTCTAGATGATCTTATATACGTATTCGCGACTGCTTCTGTACCTAAGGTATATTTACACTAGCACGTGCGCTTCTACCTTTACCTACACCTATACCATGCCTCTACCAAGGTGCACATGAGTGTCATCGTATCTCTGTGTATCGCCAATGAATTTACACCTGTCCGTATGATCTTATATACGAATTTGCGACTACTCTAGTACCTAAGCTGCCCTTGGCACGCAATATCTGAATTCTCGGGAGCCTTTCTTTGCACCCATTACGAACGTACTCTGGACGCAACTTGAGGTGCAAAGGGCCCAGATATGAGAGAGAGATCGGGTACATCTTCTTACACCCGTCTGCGTCTACGCTTGATCGTGTTTCTTGTACTTGCACTAGTACCTGCAGGTTCGTCTCACGTGCACTTGGACGCAGACTACACGCACCTCTGCACCTCCCTTGAGGTGTAAAGGGTGCAGATATAAGAGATGTATCAATTGTACCTCAAGTGCACCTCTTTACGACTATTCTGATTGCACCTTTTGTGCCTACACCGGGTGCATCTCCAGCGCATTGCACTGATATATCAAGTGGACTCTCCTCTACCCATATCTCTGTAAGGAGGTGTAGTCATGTCTGTGTATATTATCAATAATTTTACACCCGTCAAGATAAGTTTGCACCCACATATGCAGCTGTTCCTAAGGGATACATGCACTTGTACCAGCCGGCCTTGTACTTACGTATACCTAAACCTGTACCCATGCCAATCCAAAGTGCACAATGAGGTGTAATTGTGTTTATATGTATCGTGGACGAATTTACACCCACTCATGTCCTTATTGATTGCACTTTTGAGCGCCTGCACCGGTAGCCTTGGACCAGCGAGCCTTGCACTGATGCCTGTACCCACACCTATACCTATGCCTCTACAAGGTGCATATGAAGTGTAATTATGATTATACATATCGCTAACGAATTTACACCCATTTATGTCTATATTAATTGTACCTTTATGGGTTGCACTAGTACCTTTGTACCAGCTAGCCTTGTACTTATATTTAAATCTATGCCTATATCCATACCTCTACAAGATATACAAAAGGTGCAATCGTGTTTATACGTATTGCTAACGAGTTTACACCCATTTGCGTGTACGCTGATTGCACCTTTCTAGATCTGCACCGAATGCACTTCGGACGTACCTCTGCACTGGTATTCTTATCCTTTGTGGTGCAAAAGGTGCCCACCTCTGTACAAGAGGTGTAAAGGGTTTAGATAGAATAGTTCCATTGAATACACTTATCGTGCACCTCTTTCCACCTCTTTACACCCCTTTGTACCTCCGTCGTCGATTGTGTACTTACACCGGGCGTACTTCGGGCGCACCCCGGGCGTACCTCGGCTGGCTACTTCCTCTGCCTGAAAACACCTCTGATTGCACCGTATCCCTCTGTCATATGCACGTAAGGTGTAATCCATTTCAGGTATATAGCTGACGTGATTACACCTCTCCTTATACTTTTATACCTCCTGTAGCTATGTAGGTAGATATCGTACTGTGTCGGGTGCACCTCGGGCGTACCCCGGGTGTACTTCGGCAGGCTACCCCTCTGTCCATATACACCTCTACTTGCACAATATGCCTCTGTACGGTGTAGATGGGGTGTGATCCATTATCTATATCTATCTGATGTGATTACACCTGCCGTTATACTTATATACCTCCTGTAGTCACGTAGGCATCCATCACCCCGGATGCACTCAGAAATTTTGGTAGGCTACTTCCTCCACCTGTAAACATACCTCCACTTACGGAGTATGCCACATAGGGTGTAATCCATTCTTCGTCTATAGCTAACACAGTTGCACCTGTCTGTATACTCTTACACCTCCTGTAACCATGTAAGTATCTATCGAACTGTGTTGGCCGCACTTGGGGGCGCACCTTACGCCACTTACGCAGTATGCCTCTACAAGGAGTAGATGGGGTGTACATCGTTTCCTATATATAGCTGATATCATTACACCTGTCCGAACCTCAAAGCACCCTCCAGCAGTGTCGTGATATGTGCCCACTCCGGGCGTGCTCCAGATATACTTCGAGTGCACTTTTCTTAGCACGCGAAGCCTGCTTTTCATATCAACTGGGAGAAATGGGTGTAAACTTGTTATTGATATATATAGACACGATTACACTTCACATACCCTTTGTAGAGTTATGGGTATAGGTACTAGTATAGGCGTAAGTACATGGCTGACAGTTATAGGTACAGTTCTATATGTGGGTGGAAAGTTATCTAGATGGGTGTAAACTTATTAATGACATACATAGATACGATTACACCCCATATATACCTCGTACAGGCGTGAGTAGTGCTGATACAGGCGCAAGAGCAAAGCTGGTGCGGGTACACCCTAGATACAGGAGCAGTCGCAAATATAGGTGTAAAGTCATCTAGATGGTCTCGCTCAGCAGGACTCAGCTTCGCCACAGAACAAGACCTGAAAGCCGAAATCATTGAAAACTTCTTTGCTTGTATGTGTGGGTATTTGCTCTATAAATGACACGAAAGCCATCTTCATCTATGTGACGACGCTAGTAAAGAGTGCCATTGCGTGGCCCTCGGCGTCGATACTCCCTCTCACATGTAGCATACCCAAACAAAAGTGGCGCTCAATATACGCCAAGTGTCAAACCGGTCTATACCGACGATACACAACTCATTGAGTTACAGCTCTAACACCCTGCAAAACCAAAGCGAAGATCAAACCCCTTGCCACTTCCGGCACCTGTAAGCAATCAAACACCTTCCCCAATGCCTCGCCGCTCGCCGCGGCCCCTATAACGCTTGTTAACGCCTGCGGCATGCCTTTCTCGACAAGCAATTTTCTAGCTCTTTGACGCATGCGTTCCTTCTCCTCGTCGCTCGGTGGTGGTGGCCAGGCCTTCAACTCTTCTTCTGTAGGTAATGCATTTTCTCGCAGCTTTCTTAGATGAGTAGCAATTGCCGTGTCCGTGGTATTAGCTTCGATGGCAGTATCCTGCAAGAGGACACGAATGGCTTCGAGATTGGGATTTCCGGGGCGTAGAAGGAAAGACTTGGCTGCGTTGAGAAGGGTGAGGCGGAGCTTCCAGGCCGAAGAAATTTTGAATAGCTCATTGATGGTTGCGAAGAAAAGCTCGACCGCCACGCTCGTCTCTTGAGAGCTCAACGGAGCAGGAGCCCCACGTTTCGGTGGCTTCAAAGGGCTAGATGGTGGACCCTCTACTGGTTGGAACGAAGATATGCTTATGCGAGATGGTGACGCTTGCGTAGTTGGAGCAGTGCTCGTAGGACTGCGAATAACACTGCTATTGTCGATGGAGGTTGATTGTCTTGGCGAGTCAGTCGCGATGTTATAATCGTCAGGTATCTCGCTTGGTGGCGGAGGGAGATGCAATTCACCCTGTTCCTCAGATATCGTAAACGAAGAGCGCGGGTCTTCAGCGTCCTGCTTGATTGTACTCCTTTCAACCGTTGGGTCGTTTTGGCTTTGCTGATCAGGTGAGGTCTCACCATGGCGAGGAGGCAAAGCAGGTTTGGCGTCCTCTGTTGAAGGCTTGACTGACAATCGACGGCTTTCCTGCGATTCATCATCGATCACAAAGCTTGACCTTGCAGGGAGAATGCCTTCAGTTGGGGGTCCAGCAGAAATAGAAGTGCCACGACTACTCGCTTGCTTCTTCTGTCCCCGAGAAGCCCCGCCACCCAAAACTCCAGTCACGCCACCTATGATAGCTCTTCCTCCACCAGCAGCTCCTTTGGGAGCGCTTGCAAGCACGTCGAGCATACCTTTGCCCATTGTTTCGAACGCGCCGGGGCTAGGAAATCCGAAGCCTCCCTTACTTGCACCAGGAGAACTCCGCCCGAGGCCTTGATCCTTCTCTAAGAAGCGCTTCATGCCTTCACTTTCAGCTAAACGCTGGTATGACAAAGCATCTTTGAGGTATTCTTCGAGATTCGTCCGAAAAACTTCTTTTGTTTTATTCTTCCAGTTAGGTACATTCTCGTGTTTCTGAGAGAAGGCGGCTACCCCTGAAATCTTAGAAATGCGACGAAGTACTTCATGAAGAGTCTCGAAGTCTGTGTATTTCCGTGCTATCATCCATCCAGGATGCTGAGAAGTAGCTGGCTCAATCTGTATGAGATAGTCAGTGGTTGGTTTAGAGCGCACCGTCCCTTTCTCGCCAGGTTGAGAATCGTCAAAGATAGAGATGTTGGCATTGAATAAAGTTAAAGGAGGGACAGTAAGTGACTGAGATTGCGAAGCTTGAAGGGCGGTCGGTTTCTGCGAGGATAATATTTGGTCAAAAGTTGTGAAGCTTGGAGATGACTCTTCTATCTTCTCTTCTGTCCGAGCTAGAACCTCGCTACTTTTAGATAGCGGCATCAAAGTATCATCCACGTTTGCAGAGCTTTCTGGTAATGGTGATCTTGGCAAAACAGCTTCGGCTGTTGATATCTCGTCAGTGATTGTGGAGAGATCATCTCGTGAAGATGTTGGGGTCGCTAAGGTTGCATTGTCATCTCCAGAAGATGATGACTCGACAGAAGTCTTCCCCTTTTTAGCCTCCTCTGCCGCTATGAGCTCGGTCAATCTTCTCGCCTCCTGCATAGCTTCGTCCATTGCATCCTCAGCCCTGCTCACTGTTCGCCTATGCTCGGATGTAGCCTGGGAGGCGTTCGCTGGCTCAGACCTCTTTGCAAAGGTTCCACTGTCCGTCTGGGCAGGGTTTTCGACGCTTCCATTGACCCTCGCACCGTCAACGCCTGCATCGATGGCTTCAAGAAGTCCAGTGTCGCTCTCTTCCAGCGCGTAGATGATCCAATCGTTAATGAACTCTGGCCTTGAGCAGCTTGTCACGGTCATCTCCAGGACCACTCCAGCAAGAATCTCCCGCAAGAATATGCGGACAGGCTCACACGCATAGACCCTCGGTTCAACAAAATTTTGTAAAATGTCCTCTGCGACTACGTTGAGTTTTCTACTTTGTTGCTTCACGTCAAGGACATTTGCAAGACTGCTGGTTGAATTGGCTTCGAGAAAGGCGTGTACCGCAACAGATGCATCGGTGAATGCTCCTGGCATTTTCATAACACTAGCGAGCTCGCTCAAGAAGACTATAACAATTGAAGAGGAATTTGTCAGGAAGTCAAGGAAAGTGTCTGCAGGTCGCTTGCGAGACAGGTGGGATGAAATTGCAAGCAGGAATCCGGTCACGGTCTGTCTGCAGGCGAATGGGAATTTGTTCTCGAGTGGAAGTACCGGTGAATACCACCATCTATAAATATGAGCCTTTTCTTGTCCAACAGTGTTACAGATTCAATCTTACTTGACGTAGTCACGAATCACAGCGTCTGTCAGCGCTGTTAGGGCTGCACCTGTCTCCGGCTGAAAATCTGAAAAGTCTAGTGTCCTCTGACCGCTGGATGCGACATCATCAGACTCCGTGCCTTCTTTGGTCTTTTCTCGCCAGTCGAGCACCCGCCCAACGATTTCCAGTCCCTTCTCTCGTCTCTTCTTAGCTTCGGTCGCTTTCATGTCATCGGTGGTATTGCCCTGAATAGTCCCTTCCCAAGTCGCGTGAACGACCACTCCTCCCACAACTCCAATTATCACAAGCCCAACCCTTCCAAGCACCAGCCATGTTATAGCACCGAGCGCACCAACGCAAGCCCCTAGCGTTTCATTGCTGGCATTCGAGAGGAACTCGAGGATACGACTAGTGAAGTCGTGAGCTTTGGTCGAGGCATTCGAGGTCGGACCATTAACTCTCTCCTTGGATGGAGTCTCTGGGCCTTTCTGTAATGCTGTTACAGCTTCAGAAGGAGCTTCTTTGTCTTCGGAATGATAGGGAGCTCCAGCTTCGTCGTTTGAATCATTGGTAGCCATGCGTGCCGCAAGATCATTGTGTCAGTCACGTTCAAGCGTACTTATTGCAATGATAACGGCTAACACCTCAGTATCATCAGTCAATACCTAAATACAGGGGTAGGAACGTGGCACTTCAGCTCCTGATTCACAGTGCGGAAGGATTCCGTCCGCGAGGAATGAATTCTTAAGTCCGGAGAAAATTATAAGCAGTCCTGCCATTGATAGGACACCATAATCTAACGAAACCCTCTTCACTCTAAGGCAGCCGGAGAGTGCAGCTTGACCCCTCAAATACTGGTGCTCCCTGAGGTATCTCTCTAGAGTTAGGGTTAAGGCTGTTTCTATGTTTCTTGGCGCCAATCACAACATCCATAGCAGCACAACTCAAGGTACGAGTTGGCAATGACAGATATTGTATTTTGGAGGACCATCAATATTTTCTAGCGTTTCAAGTACATCAGAAGCCACTGTTGCTGCTCAAGAATGATAACATGTATATCGTTGCGGGCCAAAACGACAGATCAGCCTTGTCTCTGCTTTACTGGTGGCCAGGGTACTCTCGTCCAGGTTCCACACGTGCGCCCAAGGATGATTTCCTCCTACAGTCATGCCACCTTGCGGTCTATGTTCCAAGCATCCTGACCAAGGTCCCACAAGATTGCGGGAATCTGCCGGTGATCACGGCGTGCATCTATATATCTGTGGATGTCGTCTCCATTGGTTTGCTCGATATGGAACCATAGTCTCGAAATATGGGCCTACGGCTCATTGACAATGGAAGGTATTTCATTGAACCTATAAGCCCAAGGACAGTAGTAGTGTTGTATTTGCTTCCGGCAGATATATGTAGCGAGTAGTTGCATGCTTTATAACTGAATGTAGCAGTAGATCATATTATCAGCAAAGAAGCGAGCAGGGAGTTATGGGAGTACGGGATCATTGTCTTCTCTTCTGGAGACTGAAGCTACCAGATATTTGAGCCAGGTATTTGAGCCATTAGCATTTACGAAGTCATGGCTATAATTGCTGGAAGGGCATAACCAAAGTCCTTGTCTCACAGTAAATGGCTGTCTCCATTCAAAATTGTCTGAGCATCATAGCTATTGCTAGGACAGACAGATCTAAAGCGAAAATGGAGTCTATTCTTCGCAATCCGAGTGAAGTCTAAACGTAATTGACATGATACGTAAGACGCAAAGAAGAATGCGGTCTTGCCTTCTCAATGCAGAAGAGGTAGAGCTGGCCGTCTCTTACTGCTTCACATACTTGGTATGTGAGCCCGTAGAAACAATACTACTAGTTCCATCTTCCTTGAGCTTCTTAATCTTAACATTGGTGAATGCCAAGGTTCCTCCAACCTTGGCTGCCGTCGCTGTAACCTCCAGCAAGTCGCCCTCTTGGGCAGCAGACACGAAAGAGGTATGAATATCTGTCGAGGCGCCAGTTTTATCGAGACCCGTAGCGGCAATGGCCAAGCTTCCGGCCCAGTCGATTAGACCCGCAGATACGGTGCCGTGGAGAGTGCCCTTGGAGTTCAGATGGCAGGGTTTGACCTTCAATTGAGCAGTCATGGAACCCGCTTTGGAGGCAGAGAGAAGCTCGATGTCGGAGAGCAAGAAGTCGTAAATTGGACTATGAGATTTCATTTCGGACCATACTTTCTCTATCTGTTGAAGAGCCTCCGATTGTTGCTTTTGTGCATCTGACATCTTGTCACTACTGGTCTTGCGAAGATTATGGACCTTTTCTGGGCTCACTATAGAGAATTTGAAAAAATTGAAGTAGGATTAAGCCGAAGATTCCATAGGGCTGCTCGCTGCACCTTCCCAATTTGGAAGAGCCTATACATCAAGCGAGAAATTTTGGATATTCCAAACACTTGCAACGTCCCTGCAATGACAGCAATTGCGCCCACCGAGGCTCTCGTGAACGGCCATGATACGGAAAAGAAAGTTAAAAAGCGCAAGCGCGAAAAGGAAAACCGCGAGCCCATCGGCAAAGACGACGGTGATACGAACAAGCCTTCAAAAGATGAGCGGAGGGAGGCGAAGAGGCTGAAAAAGCTGGAGAAGGCAAAGAATGCCAATGGTGTAAAAGAAGAACTGCAAGATACAGTACCAATAAGCAATGGCACCGGTAAAGAAGAAGAGGGACTTGCCAAAGCGGTGCGCAAGGCAGAAAAGGATCGATTGAAGGCAGAAAAAAAGGCAGGAAAGACCGAAAGCAATGGGTTCCCCTCTACAAAACCAGAAGTTCCGCAGGTCGGTCCCAAAGACAGAAAGGAGCCCAAGAAGTCTAAGAAGGAAAAGCCCCAGGCTGTTGCTACATCTTCCTTGGCCTATACCGAAGATCCAGCACTTTCTGGACTTCCACAGTCCAAAATTGACGATTTTCTCGCGACGAACTTCATCACTATCAAGGATCCCGCCTCTTCAACTACACTTCGCCCTATTACCGAATTCTCATATCTTCCATCTGGCGACTCCTCTGCTTTCACCGCATTCAAAGCCCCCACACCCATTCAATCTGCGGCATGGCCTTTCCTTTTATCAGGCCGTGATGTGATAGGAGTCGCGGAAACAGGCTCAGGCAAAACGCTTGCATTTGGCGTACCGTGTATACGTTCTATAACGAGATCTCCTCCGCAGAAAAAGAGCGCCCCAGCGAGAACAGTCATCGTCTCCCCAACTCGCGAACTCGCTGCTCAGATTCACGATCAGATTGAGCAGCTCGCCAAACCAGCCTCTCTCTCAACTGTATGTGTGTATGGTGGCGTACCAAAAGACGCTCAGCGCACTGCACTGAAAACCGCCCACATTGTCGTCGCAACGCCTGGTCGTCTCAACGATCTAATCAACGAAGGCGCAGCAGACCTCAGTAACGTAAATTATCTTGTACTAGACGAAGCGGATCGCATGCTCGACAAGGGCTTCGAAGAGGAAATTCGCAAAATCATAGGCACAACCTCTCCAGAAGGACGACAAACTCTCATGTTCACAGCCACCTGGCCACCCTCCGTGCGCGACCTAGCCGCCACATTCATGACCCAACCCGTCCACATCTCCATCGGCGCCGACAACCCTACCGGCGAGCTCCGAGCCAACACAAAAATAAAACAATTCGTCGAAGTGGTCGATCCCCGCGGCAAAGAACAACGGCTCTTACAAATCCTCCGACAGCACCAGGGACCCAAAAACAAAAGCGATCGCATCCTTGTCTTCTGCCTTTACAAAAAGGAAGCCGCGCGCGTCGAAGGATTCCTCCGACAGCGAGGGCTAAGTGTAGCTGGCATCCACGGCGACATGGGCCAAACCGCACGCTCAGCCAGCTTAGACAGTTTCAAAACTGGGCAATGTCCTCTCCTCGTAGCCACCGACGTAGCAGCCCGCGGTCTGGACATCCCAGCCGTGAAAGTCGTTGTCAACGTCACGTTCCCTTTAACGGTAGAAGACTACGTCCACCGCATTGGGCGGACGGGGCGGGCTGGAGCGGAAGGATTAGCGATTACGTTATTCACAGAGCATGATAAAGCGCAGTCGGGGGCGCTGATTAATGTGCTGAAGGCTGCGGGGCAGGAAGTACCGGAGGAACTTTTGAAATTTGGGACCACGGTGAAGAAGAAGGGTCATGAAGCTTATGGGGCTTTTTATAAGGATCTGGGGACGGGAGAGAAAAAGGAGGCAACGAAGATCAGATTTGACGATTGAATGATGAAAGTCTTGCTGTGGGATTTGAGCATGTTGATAGAATAGATTTTGATAGAAATAGAGGAATCTATAGATCTATTCATTCTTCTTCTCACCGCTCACATTTTGTGTATCAATTAGCCGCTGTAGAATTGGGAAGCGATCAACCGCCGCGTCTGGGATCATTGAAAGGAGGAATCTGCGCTCGAAGAAGAGTCTGTTGTCCACTATTAGCCAACGATAATTCCTTGAAGAGGAAACGCAGGATAACTTACATGCCAATACCACAAGCCCCAACAATAACGGCACTCTCCGCCAATTCAACCAGACCAGCATCAGACCCTTTCTGCAACAAGAAACTCAAACCCAACCTCGCCCCAAACCCCACACTCAGACTCCCCACCGACGGCACCATCTCCTCCAGCCGCAAACCCCGCTCCCCACCCAAATAATCCCCCACAAACACCCAACTCCACAGAATCCTACACCCCATCGCCACCGCATTCGCCACCACCAACCCCTCTGCCCCCATCCCCGCAACCCTCAGCACTAAATAACAAGTTCCCGCAAAGGCGCAAAGCTGTCCCACCTTCCAGAAACTCTGCGCTCGTATCTGTGCTGGAGTAGCTACCGCAGCGACGAAGGCTTCGAGGATGCCGTTTGCAGCGAGTAGGGGGATGAGGTAGCAGTATGCGGCTAGGACGGCGGGGGCTTCGGTAGTTGTCCAGCGAGAGCCAGCGAGGGTGCGGAGGAGGAGGGGGGAGAGTGGGGGGCCAAGAGCGATGGCGAGGAGGGAGAGGAGGGAGTAGAAATGGAGGGTTGTGGTGAGATGGGTTGTGGCTTGCTTTAGAGCGGTAGTGTCGGTGGATTTGGCTGAGGTCGAGGGTGAGGTTTGTGCGGGGGGGAGACGGCCGAAGAGGGAGCGGGAAGACTCTTCGATTGGTTGGAAGAGCATGCGGGCGAGGAGACCGCCGTAGTTGGATGCTAGGGCGTAGGCACCTTGGGCAGGGAGGGGGGCGAGAGCGGCGATGAGGTAGCTGTCTCCTGAGGTGAGGATTTGGTTGAAGATTGCTTGGCCGTAGAATGTTGCGGCAATTGTGAGGAGAGGGTGGGAGAAGCGTGAGAGTAGATATTTTTCTCCTGGAATGACTGTGGGAAATAGGCTGGCTGCATTTTGGGCACAAATAGGACCAATTGTCCAAAGGTAGACGACGTTCAGGGTTACGGCATAGCTCAATTGACCCATGGCAAATGGTAATACACCGAGGTCGCGACCAGTCCTACTTACCCAGACGGCGGTAGCACAAGTGACGAGGCACTTTATCAGTGATGCTCGGAACTCTGCCCACGCTCGGGTGCCGTCGAGCATCTGTTGTTTGGCTACGGCAAAAGCTGGCTCCACTAGCAGCTCCAGAATGGTTGCAACAGCATATATTCTGAGTGACTCAATCAAGTAATTGGTCTCGAGTACTGCAATGTCGGCACTCCGAAGGTATAGCCAAGAGAACAATATTGTCAAAGGCAGACCAAGGCCAAGCGCGATATGAGAGAGATTGACCACCTCTTGCATTCTACGAGCAGGGCCATAGCTGACATCTTGCCGCTTGTTTCTCTCTTTAGGTTCAGCTCCATCGGCTTGTTCTTCTTGCGACTCGTCGACACCCTGCTGCCGTTGCAGTGCCACTCGTAGGCTTTCACGAGAAAAATATAGAATCGAGACCGAGAAGAGCTCGAGTTGCGTAGCTACTCCATAGATCCCAGGTGATAGGTAGCGAAACAAGACTTGATTGACAGCGAATGTAAGGGCTCGGGTGCCGATTTGATTTAGGACCAGTATTGCAGCTCCGAGAGCCGATTGAGAAGCGGTGGAAGGCTTTGATGAGGGCTGTAGGTGTCGACCTAGCTTGGAATCAGCTGCGGACTCAGGCATGACCAATGTTGAAAAGGTGACTGAGAAACTTACCTTGACCTGAGAGAAGTGTCGAAGCACAGGGTTATGACATTTGGCCTGTCGCCTACATAAATTGTCCTCTCCAGATCAAATAAACTTGGCTTGCAATAGGTAGGTACTTCAGACCAAAATGCAACTGCCTAACGTCCAGAACTGCGGCATCTTTATCCTCGAAGTGGTTTCTTTTGCAAGAGCGATCTGATAGCATTCACCTATGTTCCAAACCTTTCATATCGTATAATACAAGCATTGTATGCAGCATCCATAAGCTCAAATATGAGTATGCAGAGTTACAAGCGTCTCCGATTCTTTGGTTCGTTCTTGGTGAGGTCATTGGACCTAGACTATTCCTATTTGTGACTGCAGAAGCTGACAATGTCATACTTTGTTTTTTGCCTTGCCCCAAATTTTCCTCCGTCAATTGTCCTCGGGTACTTGAACCGCTATGTCTTAAGAATTTTATATTTGATCCATCATAATGGTAGATCCATTCACTGCCTTGGGCCTTGCCACGGGGATTATCGGACTGCTACCGATATGCGCCAATGGTTTTACTTTTATCGAGGGTATCTGCAAGGCGCATGGCGGGGTTGCGAACCAGATCATCAGAATCCGAGGGCAAAGATCTGTAAGTTCCACCCAATAATGAGTGATTCGGTCTGGAAATTGCTCATAGATACTTTGTGCAGATTCTCAGAGGTAAATAATGCTGAGTTCTCTATCTGCTCTGGCGGAGGTGCGCTGATTGCTAGGTAAGGCTGGGGGAAGACTTGGGACATTCCGTTAGACGGCAAAATAAATAACCATGGCAAGAAGCTCCGAAGGTGGATCGAAGAGGATCCCGAGCGAGGGAGCAACGTCCAAGAGACCCTCTGCGCCATCTCGGATGTCTTTGCAGATACTATAAATCTCGAGAAAAAATACGGGGTCGTCATTGACCGGAAGAACGCAGTCAGTCATGGCTCCAATCCAATCCTAAGCAAAGAATGTTCATCTGTAGCCTTAGGACTTGCGTGAGCTCAACATCAAAGACATGCTTGACGGCAGAATGAACGGACACGTTGGAACGCAGGATGTACAGGTAATCCGTAGTCCCATGGACGTAGTGATGCGATGTCATTTCCAGCTTAGAGGAGAATCAAAATTTGCTGCGCTCGTGGAGAGGCTCAAGGAATTTGTTGATAATCTGCTCAAGATGTGTTCCGAAGTACAAGCTCAGGTGAATTGAAAGCCGTTCGGGCTCGGCAGCATTACTAACGCTGGGGATTCAGAGAATTGAAAATGCGATTCTGAAAGAGTTGTCTATCAATGACAACCAGGACCATCTCAGAAGCATCAGTAAAGTGTACGAGCAGGAGGCGGTAGACCGGAAGAAGGCAGGCCAACGCTACAAAGGCTACGAGTTGATAAAGGAGGTTGCCGGCTTCAAGGCTAGGGTACAATATCTCGCCAAAAAGAGAGCAGAGGAGACGGCTAAACGAAGAGCTTCACGTGAGACCAAAGCGTTTCTCGTATCTACACCCTTTTTAAAGATAGACAAATTTCGATACAGCACTCCAAAATTGGGGCCTCAAGAAAGTACGTTGACCATGGCAACTGTGGACAGTCTTGATGCCGTCCGTTATATCGTCAGTGTAACTGAGACTGTTATCCAATAGTCGATTGCTAATTTTATCTGGCAGGAATGGAAATCGTACAAGGACAGTGACGGCAACGAGAACAGTGACTACGAGAGCCATATTCTTGAGCTTGCTGAATTTCTTTTCGTCCCGCATAGACCAGCAGCATTCCAGGTCTTGCCGTGCCTAGGTATATTTCGAGACGAGGCGCGTTCACGCTTTGGGTTCGCATTTGAACCTCCTTCCTATATAAGCAACCTCATCCTAAAGAAAGGCGTAGGAAGAGATCGCGAACTTAAATCGCGGACGCCAGTGACTCTACTTGATCTCATCGAACGAAAGACGATCATTGATGGGAGGCCAAGCATACTCCCGCTAGGTGATCGATTTCACATGGCGAGAAAGCTTGCGCAGACCTTGTACGTAATTCATGCGATGGGCTGGGTCCACAAAAAGTGAGCTCAAATTTGTTCTGGAAGTGTGAAGCAATAATACTTAACATCTTAGCATTCGTTCCTCTTCAGTGATCTTCGTTCCTGCAGAATCTACATACGGTGGTATTCCATCGATGAGCGGAGCAAAAGATCTCGCCAGCCCGTATCTGGCTGGATTTGGTTTTTCTCGACCAAAGGCAAAAATCTATAATATGTACGGGACAAGAAACGAAGCTGAAGAGTCGAGAGGCACTAGTGCCCCTGGGCAGATCACGGTTGATACTTATCATCATCCAGAGAAGCGCCGCTACCCTGAAATGCCCTACTCGCAAGCTTTTGATCTGTACTCGTAAGTCCATATCAACTCACCAGCGCCGCCCCAAAAGCACCGATGAGATACCCCCAGATTGCGGATTCCTCCGTCAAGGCATCTGCTGACAAGATATGATTCATTAGTCTCGGTATCGTCCTCCTCGAAGTCGGTTTGTGGCAATCGCTCGAAACCTTGGTGGCAGACCTCGACTTTGAAGATGAATTCACGGTCGCTGAGCGCCTGACTAAACTGGCAAAGATCGAACTCCCTGGTCAGACGGGTAGTATCTACGCCGAGGCTGTAAAAGAATGCTTGATCTCAAGTGAGATTGACCTTGACCTCTACACTCAGGAGAGGCTGTGTTGGAAGGTCAATGCGGCGCTTGATCAATGCATGGCTTAACAGATTTTTGGACCGTTCATAGTCAATCTCTTCGGACGACAACTTCTTGAAATAGATGCTTACGGGGTAGAGCGGTTGTTATTCATTTCAATCCAATTATATGATTAGATTAGTGGATAATGAATTTGTTACCACTCATCAAGAGCAGGCCTGCCTTTTAGCAAGGCCGATTTTTCCAATAGTAACTTTACATGGAAAGCCAAGCTGGATACTATACATGAAGATTTGACATGATTTACGATGATTTAGACCTGCTGTTTACCATTGGGAAAGGCACGAAGGACGCTTCAGAGGAAGCATCGAGGGAGCAGGGGCGAAGCACCAGGGGAGCAGTGAGAGCATTAGGGGTTCATGTGTGCTCAGTACAAGGGTAAAGCTAGAGGTGCCTGAATTGTCTGTCTCATACCCAGCTATAACTACTCCCATTATGAAGCCCAATGTCTGAAAGCACTTCTGTCTAGCCTAATTTCCTCCTGCCCGTACTCACCTCTTCACGCATGGGCTCCGCTAGATTTTCTCATACCTGTCACGGTAGATCATGGTCTGAGAATGCAAGACTCCAATTTCCACAGAAACGTCCGGACTAAACTCTCGTAAAACTGTAGACCTCTCGTTCCCTAATCTTTTCCCGTACGAGAACCATCTCCACAACCTTCGACTTGGGAAGCCACACGGCGGCTGTCGCAGCAGAACCGTGAAACTCGATGCCATGGCAGCTTTCACTCGACTGCTCAGCGAGAACTTGGAAAGGGTTGAGATAGTGGAGATAGGCATAGTGGCTAATTGGTCTAGATCGTGACTTCGAGACATCATAAACAGGGTCATTTCTTCCGTACTCAGCCCAGCCGCTCTTGTAAATCTGCGCCGATGCAGAACACGTCTAGCGCTTCAGTTCGAAGCACCAGTACCCCCGTTCCTGTGCGTATGTCTGAAGAAACTGAATTCCAGTCTGTAATTCCCTTTTCCCCTTCTACATTATTCATGGCTTCCGCATCTCAAAACAATGGGTCGTGGTTGCACGAAGCCTGTGCCGGTGTAAGGGACTATCTGCGTGACTTGCTTGACATATAGAGACGTTAGAGCAAATATATTGAGTCCGGGTTGAGGAAGCACAGAGCTTAAGCCCATGAATAGAGTTTGTGCAGAGCGTATGGTAAACAAGAGGAGGGCCTTTGCCGCTTGACATTAAGGGCGTCAAGATCGATGCGTGGGTTTTCTACACCGTATGGAGAGCATAGTCTTTGCGCGATTGAATTAGATTGATTATCTGGGACTTTGAATTTATTATGGTAAACAACGCTTGTTTGTGACGCTCCAGACGCCCATTGAGTCAAATCATAAATCGTCGCGAATAATCGAAGCTAGAAACGGATTCGATAGTTGTAATGAAAAGGATACAAATTCTTACTAATAGCCGGTATCTGAAAGGTAACAAAGAATTTCCTTGAAATAATAGCTCCGTTCACAACCACAAACTCTGTCCGTAGCTCCACCATTGACTTACTCTTTTTCGTAAATCTTGCGATCAGTAATTCGAGGACCTTCCTTTCCGTCTGTAAATGTCGAGACATTCATATTACTGGGTCTTATTCGGCGTTGGGTATCGCCATTGACAGCTAGTGCCCAATGCATTCTGGTAACTGCAGTATTCCCTTGCTCATACTTCTGCGGTCAGGACTGTATCTGTTGGGTCCGTCATAGCATAGCGAGCCGTGTATGTCCGAGCATTCTGGCTGTACAAGTCGTAGTTCTTGCAATATGTTTCGGCGATTTCAGGGACTAAGGGGTCCGTGAGGCCAGGGTCGTCTAAAAGGGAACAAACGGATACCAAAACGGAGAAGATTGTCCATATTGGGCTCCAGCCACGTTCAAGGAGGTCCAGGCAGATATTGCCTCGGCTATCAATATTGGGGTGGTATATACGTGTCAAGAATCGCAACTTGGGCGGTTTGAATGGGTAATCGTGTGGAAATTGTAGGTCAATCCAAAACACGCCCCCCTCGTATGGCGTGTCTGGGGGACCTTCAATTCCTGCCAACAAATGGTATCCATCGAAAAGCACTGGTGATACATTTATCCACGGGGTGTTCTCCTGGTTGGTGATTTGCTTGATATTATTGAGTATGCGCCTATTCCCAGCGCCTCTAGGGGCGACCTTTTCCCCCTCAGCCAAATTCATAAGCATTACTGGAATATAGGAGAGACTGGTCGGAAAATTTCCAAAACAGACCATATCCTCTATATCGAAAGCTCGCAACTTGGCTCCATATGTAGTTGTACTAGGACCAGCTGTCCAACACCGGGGATGCGCTTCAGTATTGCCAATACTCGCCATGATACGTGAATTTTGTGTCATACGTGAGTCTGTGCACCAAGACGCTACACTGGGAGTCGATGGCCTGTCTGGAGGGTCTAGGCTTGGGCCAGTACATTGCGTCTCTCTAGCGGTATAGAACGATTGACTGTCATTCAAGGAGGCTTGTCCCATAGAAGAAGTAGTCTCAAGAATAAGGAGACGTTGGCTCGCTGTATCAGAGAGTCCCCGCTGACTATGAGCGGAGGCATCACGCACAAGTCTCAAGCTATCGACATCATCCATAGATTCGATTTCAATTTGCATTTTCCGTCGCTGAAGATCCAGAACCCCCAGTGATTCTGAAACTTTTTCCAGCCCGTCTATAAGGCTCTTGAGTCTTTCGATCCTTTCTTGAAACTTTTCCCTAGCGTATACAGCCCATCTTGTGACAGTAGCGACAGAAGCTTGCTTTCTGCTCAATTTTGCTCGAAGGCTGAATTGGTTGAACGTATCACGGAAAAGAGTCAATTGGTGACTCGACCTTGGCGTGGACGAGAATTGATCTCGAACGCGGGTTGCTTCTTTTAGGAGATATTGAATTGCTTGAAGTGCCTGTATAACCGTCGGTTTAATCTCAGGGTCTCCAAGAGCCGGGAGAGGATTTGGCGGGGTACGAGAACCCCGGCTTACAAGACCAACAGTTTCACCCCAAAGGCAGAAGCGTAGTCGCTGTATCGCAAGGTCGGCACATAGCAATTCATAATCTTCCCCAAATTCATGGGCGGTAAGGACGATATGGAAGGCGTCGATGCAAGTCGTAAAAAGGGCAGTGAGACCAACTGCGCCGATTGCTAGACCGGCGATTGCTTCTGCACCAGACATCCTGCAATCTCAGAACCATCACTCATCTACCGTAGCTTTTTGTGAAGGCCATCTTGTGAGTTCTTGCGATCTATGCTGGTTCCAGTGAGAGTGCGAAGTTGTGAACATTCTTGACAAGGCACAGCCACAATTGCGGTCATGGCTGCCTAGAATTCAGCTGAGCTAGTCTAAAAAATCAAGCCAAAGTCTTGCCGGTCGGTTCCTGCCCTAAGTGAACACGTTTCGAGGGGGCCTATGTAGGGAATTTCTAGCCCCTAAGACAATGTGTAATATGTTTGGAAAAATTATATATACAGTGTTCATGAATGAATGTATCTGGAATGAATCGTATAGCCGCTCAAGATGCCCTAAAAGTTGGTCCCCTAGGCGATGGAATCGGTCCCCGGAGCTGGGTTTCTGTAGCGCAAATCTATTTCCCTAGGGGACAAGCTTCAGGGGCCCCTAGGTTTCAACCAAATAGGGCTGTACAGTTGAGGGGTGTTATAAGATTATCAATATATACGTTCAAAATCAATGTTGTTCTAAGAGATCATATACTACTAAAATAGATGTATAATTTTATAGAGTATTGCTGTCGTTAGTATTACTGAATATCTTTTTCTTCATGTATCCACATGTCAACGAAGAGATTCGAGACGTATTACGACCAATATGAACGTGACCACAAGCATCGTACAGGATCTTATGCAAACCATTGCCGTTAAGCGGAACTCTTGAGGCGGGAGGATGAGAGGCAGGACTAGAGAGAGAGTAAGGAGGAGGAGGAGGGAAAAGGGGCATAGATAATGAGGGAAGAGCACCACGCCTTAACAATTTTGCACTATGGAACATATCATAAAACCCCAAAAGTCCGTGAAACAGTATCTACTAACGCGGGTTTGCTAGGGTATCATCCAACCATACCGGAGCGGCCTTCTTGAAAATCATTACCGTATAAGAAGTAAGGAACGCTCTTGAGAGAACCTCACACCACAAATTGCAGCAGCAGCTCTAAAACTCCAAAGGAAAGACGTCGAATCTTTATTATTGCATATCGCTCTAGTTCCTCCTGCTTAAGCTCTAATACTTATCCAGTCTGTCAGTATTAGCACGCTTTAAATGCTCTCTGTACGCCAGCGACACTTTTTCTGGGTAACTTCAGAAACTGTCACTCCCTTAACTTCTCTCCGCACATAAGGGGAGGATATGGCGATTGGGAGATGTTCACTATTTCTCTCTCGTTTTCTAATCATTCTGAGAACGGAAGTGGTATGCATTTGGAAGATCTAGCAAGCAAGGGGGAGGGTTTGTTGACCGAGTAGTTTGCTTCTTGCATCATGGCCGCCTTGATGATGATATATGTCATCCTCTTTATCATAGTGAGTGAAGTTGGATGGCAGGCACTCTATGCCTAGATGGTGCTGAGGGCCAGACCGTAAATCCTGCCGTCAACTTCTTTTCCTATATCAATCGAGCACGATCGAGGAATCGATCAGGATTACGAGCCAAGAGTGCCTGATCTGATGTTCGTCTTTGTCACCCATAGTCCCTAGATATTTATACACTGTTTCATTTGCGCTATAAATCACCGTACAAGTTCTCAGCATTCTGCCCTGGTATCACGGTCATCAAGCTCAAGAGCAGATTCTTCGCCTCTGAGCTCCTGCTGTTGCACTTGAACAATCATTTCCCTGTTCGGTTCCTGTGTCATGATCTCATATATAGTATTTCCCTCATCAAGTTCAAATCTTCGATCTTCTGCAGGCATTTCATGCCTGCTGTCCTCACCTTGCAGCTCTGGTTTAGGTTGCAGAAAGGGTGGATGGTCCTCTGTTTCCTCTTCTTGGACTGT
Source organism: Cladonia metacorallifera KoLRI002260 (assembly GCA_000482085.2). Lineage (NCBI taxonomy): Eukaryota > Fungi > Ascomycota > Lecanoromycetes > Lecanorales > Cladoniaceae > Cladonia > Cladonia metacorallifera. The sequence continues at coordinate 1,700,239 of KI911115.1, read as the reverse complement.
CTGACCTAGTATTCTTTTCGCGCGCTGGTTTTTGGTCCTTTGCCAGAGAAAGAGTGCAAGCACAAGCAGTGCGATAACGCCTACGGAAATGGCTGTTCCAATAGCAGCGTCTTGGCCCCGTGAGAGTTCCTTTATGCGATCTCCGGTCGGCGAAGACCCTCCGTTCGCCACAGGAGAGACATTACTCGTGCTCATAGATACATCCCCGCCGGTATAGGGAAGAAGTGTAGGAAGACCTGGGTCTGGCGAAGACATCACGTTCGTCACAGGGGAAGTGATACTCGTGCTCTTAGATGGATCCAGGCTGGAAAAGGAAATAGTTGGACTATCCGGCGTCGGCGAAAGAGAAACTGGGGTAGTAAGAGAAGGCTCTCCAATGTCACAATTTACGAGGCCTAGAGCCTCCCGGAACGACGATAGACCCGAATACTGCGCTTGTGATTGGTTTTCACCGGCAGTCACAGTGTACGAGAATTCAGATCCCAGTGCAACTGGCTGTCCTTCGGTGGTAATACAGGATCCATTACTCGAGTAAGCCGAAGTTATGGAATATGTGTTGTACAGGATGTACACTGTCGATGTAAAGACCCTAGACAAGTTAGCTTCAACTTTCCGCGGGGAGCGTTGAAACGCACTCGGTCGGATTCGGAGGAACAACAAAGCCGTCTGTGAGAACAATTCGTGGAGTAGATGCTATTGTCTTTGTAATAGGATCGGCAGCGAGGGAGCATTTGCTGCAGGATTGAGAAGTGATCGTGATCTCAGCTACTAATGACAACGAATTAGTCCTGCATACCTCTATCATCTCAACCCCCGGCATGCTCCTTCTCTGAAAGCGGAGCTTCTTAATATTGCAACACACCTCAGGAGAGACTCTTGGAAGTGTCTCAGGAGCCATCAACCAACCTAGTCTTCTATGAATATCTTGGAGCGATGCTCCGAAAGGAACAATGACAAGTTTGCTGTGGAAGCCTAGATATACATGCTTCTAGAAAGCAGAGACTTATCTGGGATCACCCCAGACAAGCACCCTATTACCCACCACACATGAACATTCACTTACCAATTGACGGAAGAAGCATGGGCGTCGACACAAGGACAATAAATTGACAACGCATCGCGACGTTTTTGAATCCTGTTCTAGTCCAGGGATGAGTCTACTCCATTTATGGCTCAACAGAGTCAAATCCTCAATGGACGGACTGATCATGTGGATTAGTCCGTATGGTAATGCTTGATCTGTCCTTCCGGGGTTGAGTTCTGGCAAGTTCAGCTTGACAAGTTGGGTGGTTAGATATCTAAAAATAACTATCCCCCTTACAATTACCTACCAATAGATTCGCTGGCGCAGATTACCTGGGATTGCATAGCCGTGAAGCTGCATGGCATTTGTAAAATATTTTTCGAAACAAAGGTTTAGCTCACTTATACATGGAACAATTAACAATAGCCAACGTATCTGTAGAGCATCATTAAGGGACGTGGGCAGTGGAGACAAAACAACTAGCAAAAGCCAATCAATATTACCTTCCTGAGAGATTGTTACAATATTGGATCTAATGGTAAACACTCTATAGCCTCTGGATCTCGAGTCTATAGGAGGAGGGTGCTTACATATGATGCTCTACAGCTAAGCTGGGCAAGTAGAATACGCTAGAATGTCGATACTGTGTGAAAGTGGAGAAATGTTGGTGAATCGCAGGGTCCACTCTTCAACTGTATAGCCCCACAGGGCTACACCTAAAGCTGTTGAAGCGGTACGTCCAGCTTTGGGGTATCTTGGGGTGTAGTTTCGCCAGCTTTGGGTTAAATATTGAGATTCGGATAAGAATTGGTATAATATCACGTTTTGATTAGTTGTACTCACGTATGCCCGGACTTCGTTAATGGGGGCTATGACGGTGCATAGGCCCACGCAGGGGTGTGGGCTTCAGGTGCAGAGGTACATAAGTTGCAGGGAGCCTGATCCGTTAATTTGGTACTGCGCCTCAGCTCAGGCTCGGGGTACCTGATACTTACGGAGGTAATGACGAGCACACCCGCGCCTTGCTTACACGCTCGGGATCCAATTAATTCACAATGTAACTTAACAAATCTCCGTCGAATCCTTTTTGAAATTCAAATGGATGGAACATACAGCGAACACGTACTTGATCGTAACCCTCAGGCATCCATACGGCGAGTTCCGTAAAATCTCTTATATGTCGCATGTGCAAATTTCAACAGCGCCAAAGTTAACAGAGTCTCCCTATCAGATTGAACCAAGTGCATCATTAGTGAAAAGAGCAAAATGCTTTCCTCCTACATCCAAGTATACCAATTGCAGCAGAAGGGTTTAAGGTCGCCGATGTTGGAGCTGGTACAGGGTAGATTGCGGGAATGAACCTTCTATCAAACATTTTGTTAGCCATCTGCTAAGTGTCATCTTTATTAGGACATGGCTCATCGAGCCATCTGAAACACTCCCTAGCTCCGCCAAACTGGATGCATTCGATGTTGATCTGACCCAAGTCCTCCCCAAAGCGATGGTTACCATCGACCGTGGCGATGCACAAGCTGGACGCCTTCTCACCTTTGCCACATGAATCAGTGGGTAAATACGACATTGTCCACCTGCGACTATTCATGGTTCTCATAAAGAACAACGATCCGGTCCCACTATAGCGGAATCTTATCCAGAAGCTCAGTAAGATACCTCATCTCAATGGTCCCTTTTTTGACTTTCCCCAATGTGAGAACATGATTCCTTATCACTGACTCGGACTTTCTTTCTTGGTAGAGCCAAATTGTTTTATTCAATGAGACGAGCATGATCATGTCTCTCAAAAAGTCGTTACTGCTGATCCAGGTATTGACCCCAAGTCCGTACAAGCGGTGCTCGATTTCGTCAAACCCATAGACGACATGATGGGTCCTCGAGCGTACGTCCATTCTCGCTCCGTCATAGCATCGACTCACTGCTTAATATAGCTGGGTTTCAGCACTCGTCGACACCTTTGCAGCGCAAGGTCTCTCGAGGCCAAGGTTGTATCATTTCCCATTACCTCCTGAGCTAAATTGATATGATACGGACAATGTGCTCGCGATTTACGAGGAGATTAGTAGAAAGGTCCTTGATCGAAGGGACAAAGGAGAGGGGGAGAAGCTGAGGAGATTGATCTCGGTTGTATACGCAGATTCCCAGCAAGGGGGGGCCATATGTCATGATAAAGTCGTTGTAGTAGGGCAAAAGCCTCTGAGGCATCAGTGAGGAACCTACCTTAGGTAAGATACCTTAGTCACCTCTCAGCCCCGTACTAGAAGAGCTGACCTATCAACCGCATAGGCCCCTAAATATACCCTAAAGTCAGGCTGCCTAGGCGATAAACTAGCCTCCGGAGCAGGGGCCTTTTAGCGCAAGACCTATCTCCTAGGGGACTGGTTTCAGGGGCCTGTAGGGATCAGCCCTGTACGGCTCTACGGCTGACGGGTGGCCTCCTCTAGCGGCACGGCATGAATAAGAATACATCCACAGAATCCCAACCAAGCCTTCATGAATTTCTATAGAGTAGCAATGAACAAAATTGCAAGAACTAACATAGATTTCTATCCTAAGGAATCAACCCGCCTTTGACCCTTACATTAGGCGAGACTCCGCCTCGCGAAGGTGCTGTCTTTTTTCCCCAAAGGAAGATACTACAAGATCATCATTCCAATTTCCCTATCTCTCAAGTAAATCACATAGGTCCTTCAACACAAAACATACATATGCTCTAGCATTATGGTACCTCCAGATATCCATAATCAGCTCGAAGCAATTAGAAAAGCTCTGAACGTCAGAATATTCCATCCTCAAAACTGGCAATCATTATCAAAGCGACAGGAAAGCAGCGCGCTAGATCCAGAAGCCAAAGGTCCTATATGGGTCAGCCGCGTAACTCTACCTCCTCCTCAGGAGGACGACGTCCGCCAGGCACTTTTCAAGACGATCGACATTCTCTCCGCCAACTCTGAGACTTATACCAAGCCAATATCCGCACCAGTGGAGGGGGAATGGGTCGGCCATCGATGCAATGTAGACGTTCAAGCGCCAGAGCCTGCTCTCACCGAGAGGAAAAAATATTATAACTTAATGAGGGACGTTTCTAGTCCGGTCACCATGCTCTACGTTCACGGAGGAGGCTTTTAGTATGCTCACCAATCCCCCTCCCCTTTATCCTCCTCTTTTCCCCATCCATCAGCCCTTACTATCGCATACTAAAACCCACCCCAGCTCCGGCTCACCCGCCCAATCTCGCCGCATGATTTCCAAACTCACAACACTCACTCACGGCCGCTGCTTTTCCCTCAAATACCGTCTCGCCCCTCAACACCCCTTCCCCTCCGCCCTTCTCGACCTTCTGCTCGCCTACCTGTCCCTTCTCTACCCCCCGCAAACACCACAGATCTACCACTCCGCAATTCCAGCGCGGTATATCATCTTGACAGGCGACTCCGCCGGCGCGAATCTCTGCCTCAGTCTCATCCAAACAATCCTATCTCTAGCACGGCAGCAATCCCGTTCTCCACCTATCATTCGCTGGAACGGAGCTAACGTACCCCTGCACCTACCACAAGGTATCGCGCTACTCTCGCCGTGGATTGATCTTACGTACTCCTTGCCGTCCTTTGAAGACAATGAAAAAACTGACTTCGTGGTCGGCTATCCCATAAGCTGCGACCCGCGCTTCCCGCAATGTAGTATATGGCCGACTGATCCACCGCGTGGGGATCTCTACTGCGATACCTCAGGCTTAGTGCACCCGCTCGCTAATCCAGCTGCTGTGGAAGATTGGCGGGGATGTCCGCCAGTGCTGGTGGTGTGTGGGGAGGAGGTAGCTGTTGATGGGGCGAAAGTGGTGGTACAGCAGGCTCATGGACAAGGGGTGAGCGTGACGTGGAGGCAGTTTGAGAGATTGCCGCATGTTTTCATGTCGATGTTGGGGGATTTGGAGCATACGAAAGTGGCGATAGCGGAGTGGGCGGAATTTTGTAGGGGGTTGGTGGAAGATAGGAATGTTTTGGAGTTTGGAGGGGAGTTGATTGTTGCACGTGATTTGAGCCGTAGGAAGGTAGATCTGGAGTGTTTGATGGATTTGACAAGGGAGGAGGCGCTGGTGTTGATGAGGAGGGGAATGGAGAAGAGGGAGGTTTTTGGGAGAAGTACACGGGAGAAGCCCAGAATGTGATGAGATAAAATATGTTAACTCCTTTGACTCTTTATATGAAAATTTTTCCGCTAGATCGTGATAGCTTCTCTTCTATTTCATAAACAGGTCAGCTACCAGCACACTGATCGAGCTACAGGGGTGGCCGCGAAAATACTAGAACGTCCAGAATAATTTGTCAAACACGAATGGTAGCTGAAGCCGATGCTGATGCCCTTCTTTTAGACTACCACCTGCTACGCCTCTACACTGCTTCTTAGTACTCCTCTCACTCCCAAAATACACCCCTAGACCCTTGTGATGCTCAGTTGATAGTCCCTCTAGAGCGGCTCTGCTCCCTTTCCCAAATGAAACGAAGAATTCTGAATCCTAATCGGAGTATGTATGTGTTAATACATCCATACAATTGAATGGACCAATATACCCCAAAATCAAACAAAAAGAATCTATCTACAGTGTATCATCTGGAATGAAGTGAACGAATTCTTATCGGAAGATTTCGTTCCTACTTCCACTCCTGGGTGATTAAAATGCACCTTATCATCCGCCGAAATGCAGAGCTCTTGCCTCCTGATAGAACGTCCGTAAAGTCAAACCATTCGCTCCGGCACTTTGGCTTCATTCCCGGATCTCTGCTGCACGGAAGGTGTACTATCATTCGCCTTCTCCCCATGTACTTCATCTCTATCATTGTCCGCAATAGGAACGCTTTTCTCAGACTCCGTATCATTCGCTCTGTTACCAGGCAGCTGGGGCAAGTCAAGTAATATTTTTGCTGGAGGCGCTGGACGCTTGGCCTTATCTTCTTGTCCAGAGGAATTCGTCTGTGTCCAGCTAAAGAACCTTGGTACACCGCACTTGTTGAGATATATCCAGACTCCTATAGTTATACCTGTCAAGATGGCAGCGACTATGATGAACTTCCATATCGCCGAGCTTACGACCAGGGCAGAGCCGCTACCAGGGACATTGAAGAACCCGGTACTGAATATTGTTGCGGCGAAGGTGCTTGGCAAATAGACCATGGTCAGACTGGCGATCGTTTTCATTGAAGTGCTATCACGGCGTGTCTCAACAGCAACGTTCTTTGATTCATCGGCTGTTCGCTGAGACTGCTTGGCAATCATTGTGTTGATGATACTGTCGGCCTGTTCTTCTCAGCGACAAATGCTTGAAGCGAGCGAGCCACGACTTACAGCATTCAACTGCCATTGGGCGCGTTCCCCAATCACTCGGCAATTATCTAATACACCTTGCACAGTGACTCGATGTGAGTTGAATGCCTCTTGCAAATACTTGTCCTCCCGAGGCATTTGCTCATTGGTAAGTTTCTTTCTTTGCGATAGTGATATGAATTGACGGTGAGCACTTTGTAGGTATGTGAGCAGCTTGACTTGAAAACCAATTGCAAAGATTACGTTTCGCTGGTTCCCGCCAATCCAGTGCATGTTCTGAAGGTCAAATTGCTCGGGATTAGGGTCTTCTGGCACGCCTCCGGAGTAGGTGACGGCACCTCTGCCAGTTACACGCTCCATCATTATGACTGCATGATCCAGTTGACGCCGCTGCCATTCAAGGAAGTAAAAATACCGATATATCACGGTGTAGACGATACTAAAAGGATGTGAGATGCCTTCAATCTCGGCAAGATGTTCAATAAGAGATTTCGCGTGTCCAGCAAGATCATTTCCAGCAACAATTACCATGTTCTTCCTAGTCTTAAAGTCGTGCCGAAGATAGAAGGCAGCCTCTAAGTGGCCAGCCGGAGGTACCTTCAGCAGCAGATGAAAGCTCTCCGGAGTCTTTCCGTCTTCCTCGTAAGTAACAAATGTGGCATAATGACCAAGTAGAAAGTACAAGGACTCGACGAATTTAGGATGTATCTTCATCTCCTCGAGCAACCAGATCCAAGTCGGCTTGTCTAGGGAAATGCGAAATCTCATATCGCCTTTCTTGCCATCCTGGGTGTGTCGATGCGAGAAGATGTGTTCCATGAAGAATACCACTACTTCTGGGTCTCTTTGCCTGATTAAAGACGCGAGCGTAGCTCTCGATTGATTGTCATGAAGCTTCAGATTTAGATCGCCAGTAAGTCTCCTATTTTTCAACTGAATAAAACCGAGCTGATAGCCACCATATATAAGGTAGTCATTCAGCTCCTCGAGAACGGAGGCTCGCATTGTCATGGGGTTGTAGTAGGGGCTGGTGTAAGGCCATTGTCGTATTGAGGCTGAGGCTTGGTCTCCGGAGGTATTGTTAGCCATGTTTAAGGCGTATAAACATCTACGTAGGGAACTTTCATGGACAAAGCAACATCAAATGGAGAAACGACGTGGTGATAGACGATGCTTTGAGAAAAGGCCATGTTCAGAACTTGTAAGGCCAAATCATCTGCGACCTTGTCCTGTGGCTGGACGCTACGCAAGCTTCTTGGATCGAACTGGTAAGAGGTCGGAGAATTCCGATAGCCAAGTTGCAGCTCCATAGCCTTAAGAAGCGCAAGTTGGCAGACAGGCTTAACCGCTAGTAGTAGCGTGAACGTCCTTTTGCCGAATAAAGTAGGTGGGGTTATTGGGGGCTTTTTTCTTCGTAAATCATAGAGAAGTCCTCTACACCACTCTCTCAGGGTAAGAGTCACGGGCGCTGCTAATTCTTTGCTGTAAGCGAGGGATCGAGATGGGGCTGGCGGAGCCTCATCGCATTCCCTCCTCTTTGCGGCCAAGCTACATTACTAAGAGTCTTCGTGAACCTCGAATGAACATAATACCTCCACAAAGGTTTTGCAGCCAGGAAACGCACCACCTTGCCCTCAAAATTCCTCCTTTTCACAGTATCAACACGCCTTCCTAGGTCAGGTAAGGACATCATGAAATATTCGTCGCTATGTTCGCAAACTAGTTGCAAACTGTTTGTTTTATTGTCTTGTTCGTTGAGAGGAGTACAGAGAGCCGAGTAGAGAGGAGTGTTGCATTATTGAATTGAGTCTCGGCATTCGTCTGCATGATGTTTTATGCGGCTGCGAAATCCTGTTGACTAGGAGACCAACACGAAAAGTCCAGATTCGCGCTAAACGTGTTGGGCAAGCCCTAGCCCTAGCTAAATACACGTTTCTTAGAGCGTGCCAGAGACTTGAGACTTTACACCTACGGATCTTGGAATTTGAGAACCAATACGTCTCTTTCTTATTATTATTGATTATCACAGCGATAGCATTCATTCAAACCGCATGACCCTCCATCTCCCTATTTAACATGCGTCCCATGAAACCCAAAAGGCACCACACTCTCCATATCCGCCCTCCCCACCCCCTCAAAACTCCTCGCATCCAAAACAAGCAAATAACTCTTCCCCTTCGTCCCATCAAGCACAACACTCAAACAAATCCCATCATCCTCTTCAGTGCCATGCGGGTCTGGGAGAAAGATAGGTTCGCCGGGTGATTGTGCGTGGATGACACGTGCTATTGAAGTATTGGTTTGGGTATCGTACTTGGTGAGGCCGTCGAGGAAAGAGGAATGGCCGCGGTCGCAGACACCGTAGATGTAGCGGCTTGGTTTTGTGGCGTAGAGAGGGTTGAATGTTGGAAGCTCTGGTGTATCATCCTTGCGTGCGGCAAACATGCGTTCAGCGGTGCTCGGTTTGGTCGTGGTGGTGATGGTGGTGCTACCGATGCGAGGAAGTTTCCAGCGCGTTAATGAAGGCCGACTGGTCTCTCCTTTCTCACCAGCATAATTCCTTGCTCCTTCCGTCGTTGCTTTCATGTTGTGATAATAGAAGCGTTTAAGTATGTCAAGGTTTTCATAGGTGGGAATGTCTGCGATAATGTCCACCTTTCCCGGCTCTGTTTCAGAAGGTTGCTCCCATGAATTGACAGGGTGAAAAGCGAAGAATGGATCGGACTCGAATATGCCAACAAGACCTTTGCCGTGAAGCCGGTCAATAACGAGCCAAACGTTCTTCTTCCCAGGGTCAAACTCCATTGCATCAAGCATGTTCCTCGTCCAAAGCACTTTCAGTCCTCCCTTGGCATAATAGGCGTTGTACAGGCAGATGACAACATAGTGCTCCGTTAGCATTATGGCATGAAGGTATGCCGCTCTGATCCCTCCACCAGAGAGTGTTGCTAATATCGTGGTTTTGCCTGTCTTTGCAGAAACTGAGAAGACGCGGTACACAGCTTGACGACCGACTTCAAGATTATAATTGTACCAATCTCCTGTGACTGGGTCTGTGCGTGAATGTGCGCCTGTGAAAGGGCCTTTCAGGTCAGGGTGAAGCTTTGGATGCTCTGTAGCCTGAATTGGTACTAGTGTGGTAGGGTCAATTTCTTGCAGAGTCGAGAAGTCGGTCTTCTGCCATAGATGATTTATCTTCGACGCAGCCCCACTTGATGTGTTGTTCGTTCCTTCCGAGGTTTGTCCAGGCATTGGCATGTTAGCTTGAATGGTCACACCAACATTATGACCGGATGGACCTTTCTCATCACGGCCTGCAACTGCTTGGAAAGAACTCATGACTTTTTTGAAAAAAGATTCGCACGGGTCACGCTGTTGACCAAACGACATAGAGGCAAATTCTCCAGTTTTACGAACCTTCTCAATAAGCTCGTCAACAGTGTGTCGGGAATTGTAGGTCACTTGCGTGACACAATCTCCTTCTATCGGTGGTGCAAGTTCGAAGCGGTGTGTTTGTGCAAGTCCATCGAACCAGTGTGAAAAGCTGAAGGTTTTGTTTTTATTGGTCGTAATTTGATGGCCGCCAGGACCCGTGCGATACAGGATTCCCCTGTTCCGTGTCAGAGTGTGTGCTTCCACCTCTGGACTTCAAGACTTACGCAGCGTAGGCTGGAATTTTGCCGGATACCTTTAATTCAACAGGATCGGTCTGATCCTGGATGATCTCGAACTGGGATGAGGATTAGCTAGACGCAAAGAGCCTTTTCAAGAAGGTCATCTTACCCCGACATCATTGGGCCAATCTTTAAAAGCAGGCAAAGCTCCATCCACGCCATGAGGCGTTGGTGCGGTAGATTTCGCCATTTGCACGTCTCCTTTCCAGTAAATCTCGGATAATTTGGATCTACAAGGACTTATTCAGTTAAGTCATACCTTGAGCTTAACTAAATGTTGAATGACTGTTGTATGAAAAAGAGATGCAGTTAATTGAGGAAGACGAGGCTTGATGTGCCGCTGGATTTTTATTAAGACAAAGCTGAAGACCTTCACTGGCGAAAGAGAAGGTCACTTGCTGCTGGATTATGGAGTGATGTGTCACTGCTCCCTAACCTGTGTTGAATATTGATTTGGGAAAGAGCATTTGTGTCTGCAAAGAAAGTGCTCTTGTAAATGGTTTGATTGCTCTTTCTCCAACCGACGGGATCCTGACTAGCGAAGTAAATAGGGAGTGATCGAGGACTTAATAGTAAAGGTCAGGTTCAGTTGGTAATGATGCTCTATTACTACAGAAGACATGAAAGGTGGCAAGTAATCCTTTATCGAGGCTATGCATGTTGATGTAGCTATGTGGGTGGTGCATGATCGACAATGTGACGACAACATAGCCGGAAGACGGTGCAACTATCCGCCACTTTACACAGCCTGTGCCACGAGGTCCTTACACCTGTCACTCTGAGCGGACGTTCGATGGCTCCGGGATGAATGTTGAATAATGGTGTTTCAGTGTTATTGTTTCCCCGCCTGTGATGCTAGTGAAGGCGATGGCCTTACCTGACCTTAGTTACTTCGCATCTTGGCTCCGATTTTGAGACTAGCGTGTTGCCAAGGCTACTATAGGTATGCGGCCCAATAAGAGTGCATTCACTTCACTGGGATCTGGACATAATTAAGCGAATCCGCTTTTCGTTGATAACTTTCGAGCGCCTATTATCCATGAAAGATTGGCACATTGAATGATGGCCAATGCCTATAATACAATCCTCAGAACCATCTCAAGTACCAAAGACTACACATTAAGCATTACTGATGCAATGACTGAATCTTCAAGACCCTCAAGTACCAAAAGCACCTTTTTGACGGCTGATAGCGTCTGCAACCGCTTTTAATGCCTCCTATAACCGTCCATTTCCACCTGTCGTCGTTCACATTGCCATTCCATGGTACTCTTAGACCAGCAGACGAGCTTTTGGTCCATGTTTGTATAACCAGCGCCGCCTTTCGTAAACATGATGATTTTAAGACGGGCAATTGAATTCGTAGCGTCGGTATAATTCCTGATCATACATCTGCTGATCGACAGGTTCCCCCACGCCCTGATAAGGCTGAAGAGCGTAGATCCTGGTTATTCTCTGCATTTGACTGATGATCCATTCGTTTTGGCCCTCTCTCAAACAACTGGATCGCAGTGAGGTCCGCATAGGTTCTAACAGATGCCAGCCTCCTAATGCAGATGCCGCTCGACGATGCTCTTCGGACACTTTCTGCCCGCCAGCATATGGGAACTCAACACCATCTCTGTCACCAGGTCCGCCAGTGATCTTGGTCCCGAGGGCGAATGGAACCGTTGCACAGATATCATCTACCATTTCCTGCGATATCATTCTCGCATATAGTGCGCGCCAGTACCATTGGTGTTCGTATGGCGTGTCCAGCCAGCTGATGCAGTCGAGAATGATAGTTTGTATCTTTATGCGAGCAGAGCGGTATTGATTCCAAATGCTCTGGACCCACAAGTCGAGATAAAAGTCAATTCCGTCATCGTAGACGTAGGTTGACTTGGGAGCATCATTGGAAGGATAGTCGAATCCGTCTGCAGGAGTCCACTTCCAGTCCTGCGGTAGAGTCTCGGCCCAAGCAGCGACCAGTAGATCGACCGAGATAGCATACTCCAGAAGGTCGTTGACTTCTTGTTCTGACTCGGGGGTCTTAGGAAGCAAGAGAGCAGACTTTGCAGATGCTCGTAAATCAGCAATGTTTATCGTGGCTGATGTTAGACGTGCTGCAGCATTTTGTGGAAGGGATCCAAATAATTGGGTCAAGGCATCTGGACATCTCTTAAATGATGTAGATTCTTCGATAGCAAGCTCAACCTAGTCAGTCATTAGCCCAAGCATATTGGTTCTAAATCTGTGAGATGGCACTTACCAGTTGAGAACGGACTGAGAAAAGTAAGCCGACGCCTAGGGGAGTTTTGACGTTCTCTGGACCTCGGTGCATGACCAAAGCTGCTGCACCTGCATTGTGCATTCTGGCCATTTGTGTTCTGGATGCTCCAGCGCTAGCCATGATTTTCTGTTTCGAAAGTGTTAGCAATAGTCGAACCGGTGTCTGCGGCGAATGGCGTTTTATCAATGCCGATGGGAACAAGCATGACTGTACAAGGGTTTGGAGGGTTGTTGTAGTGGAATGACAGTTGCTTGCCATGAGTGAGTGCATTTAATGGAAAGCAGTTGAGTGGAAACGACACCTGAACCAAAGGATAGTAGTAGGGTGGCATATACAAGGCGAACGAATGCCCAAGGCGACTGGTGTCAATCTTGGAGTCTAAACTATGCCTCTCGGTTGCAGAGCGCCTCAGGGGAAAATCATAAGATAGAGATCTTACTGACCTCGTAAAGCCCAAGAACTAGTACCGCCATCAATGTCTCATCCTTCTTAGACTCTATTGGACTCCGTATTGCATCTCTTGTTTTTCGTATAGCTTTGCTGAAATTCTGTTGTGCGCGCTCCTGATCTATTCGCCTTCTTTCTGAGCTACCAGAGAGCACTAAAGCCACTGCTGAGGTAGCCAAGGACAAGGGTGAGTCAGGAGTTGTATTAGCATAGAGAGGAAGCAAATGCTCGAGATGACCCTGGACACTGTCTTTATTGCGAGGTAAGAGGACAAAGTCCAAGAAGAAAGCACAGATCGCTTCTTGCTCAGTGAAATCATTAAAGATTCTGGAAATGGTTTCGTCCGTTGGAGATTTTTGCAGGATGCCGGATGGGGAACCTCGTCCAGATGACACTGACGTGGTTGGCGATTTGTTCTGAGCATTCCGTACCTTATGTTTCTGGGCCCTTCTGTGAACGGATGCCGTCTGATCACGCAGTACCAGGTCGAACCGCGGTACATAGCCAGGACATTGTCTCTTCGTATTGACACATTGAGAGCAGGCGGGTCGAAGTTCGTCGCACTGAAGTATAGCAAGTCAACTGATGCAATGCATTGCATTGCAGGATTTGCCACGACATACCTTAATTTTCCTTTGCCTACATGTAGTACATCCAGCACTCGGCTTCCCTTGATAGACCATAGTGGGCTCTGGTAGGCAATGGGATGAGAGATAAAGTATGAGAAGATGGCCCAAAGCAGTAATCCTTACGAGTGGTTGTTGAATATTGCAATTGATCGAATGTAGCCTGATTGTAAGTGGGAACTCTTGCGAATCTCCCTTATAACTACTGGCGGGCGAGTTTGCATGTATTAGAGTATGATATATGCTTACTGTGTGCTGCAGCCCATTGCCTTAGATTGCCCGAGGTGCGTTGACCGCCAGACGGATCGGCGGTGACGATTGGCCGATGCTGAGGCTCGTTAATGGCGTCGCGTGGCTCGTGAGGATATCGGATTGGCGCCGGATTTGCATGGATTGGCATGATTGGCGTCAGTGCCGGTCAGACCTAAACCCGATTGCGCTGAGCTTGCGAGAGATCTAACCGCTGCCAGGCATAGTGTAACGGTGGTACTACGGTAATAGCGGCCATAGCCTAGCTCAGGGTATTGTCGGGACGTTGAAGTTGAACCGGTGGGCGATCAAGTCGCAGATGTTGAAGAAGCTTCTTTCCACCTTCCTTGGGATGGGGGCCATGTTGGGTGTGGGTACCTCAAACATGCCACAAATGCCACGAATCCCAAACACACTTCAAACCAGAGCCTTGGCACATCTCTAATACCAAACATCTCTCAGAACTTCAGGAGTGCGGAGGTCTTGTCCATGCTTCAACAGTCCCGATCCAGTCTCGCGTTGTGTGTAAATAACAGAATCGAACCACCATGTATGGCGGTGGCGGAGCAAGCCCCTTCACCCGTGCGCTATGGACCCTAGTTCGAGCCCCCACCATGATCGCCATGAACACTTGCTGGAGCCACTTCTCCGCTGCGCGGATCAAGAGATCGTATCATCTTGACGAACAGAACCACCTATCCCTTGTATTCTGATGTTCGAACGGAGTTGAGCGTCATCGCTAATCCACTGTCGGACTCATAGCTGGGGCTGTACCGGATGCGAATACGATTGTGACGATGATAAATTCTCCGGGCAATGATAAATTAACGCACCTCGCATTACTAGCTATTCAGAGACTTCCCCGGATATTATCGCATTCCCGTTTCCCTAAGACGTACCAGAAAATGCCATCCATGCGACAGAAGACATACATACTCCAAGTCGTGCGTTCGAGACATTGAATTTTCTTGGGTAAGAGCTGGACTCTAAAACAAGGTTCGAGCAATAGTGGATTACGTCCATTGGCCAGGACGTTTCTGGTGTGATGATCAACAGTTGTACTTCACCACAAATATTGGCCTTTGTGGAAGAACACTGTGAGGCACATAGCAAGCCCGCTGATGCCGATCGAAATCCTTCAGGAGTCAGCTCCGTTCATCAGGCCGAATCACGTTCGGCACACGCCGAGGGGGGTGATGAAGATGCTGCACAATTGACTCCTCTAGCTGGAAAAACCAATTGCGTTCGCTAGAAAGGTTGAGGGTGACCGACCCCTCAATCTTGATACTCTGCTGGATGAGCTGTCCGTAGAAAATGCCGGTGGTGTGTATGACTTGCTCGTTGACCTCGAATTGATTAACACGTCTCACAGATTCCCTGTGGCCATGCTTTCGTCACCATGATCTAGAGGTAGTATTTCAGAGCAGCTTTTTCGAGGGACTACGCTTGGACAGTGCCGCGTTCCGTCTTGTGAAGCAACGCAACGTGGGAACACGTCTGCATCCATTACGTTAGCGAGATGATTTCAATGGGTGAATGGACATAATTGCACTCATGGGGGCTTACCATGGCCCGTGAACCCTAGCCCAAATCAATTCTTTTCGTCTGAACCCATTAATGGACTGTGGATCCTACCTCCATGAACCTTTTTGAGACCAGACAACCTGTTTCATCAGTGACTCATATACATCTGACGAAGAAAGATCGTTTGCATGGCACAGCAACACAGGAAGCCCCATGTCCCAACCAACGGTACTTATAGAGGACCCCAAAAATCCTTCTTTGAGCTAACTGTTTTGGGACTAGACATAACCCTAGCTCTAGACCAAAACATCCTACCCTATAAGGTGCCAGGACATCCAAGATCCTAGAGTTGTTATTCCCTTGTTTTATGGTTAATTTAGGATGAAAATGCCTTGGGTAGAAATTTTAGGGGCTTCTGATATCTAATCTTAGCACGCGACGGTAAAACTCGCTAGGGATAATATCATACCGACACGGCGCAACTCTCCCCGTACGCCGACAGTGCCAATGACGCGTCCAAACCAGAAGTGGCTAGCCTGTCGTAGTGCTGACATCGCTTACAGCTGCAACCGAGTACGATAGCGAGATCCCGTTCTTCTAACAGTTTTACCTGGCCCTGTTTGGTCTGTTCGGAGAATGTACGAAGTCCTTCTACGCTGCCATTTGGGGCGTCGCATGCACTGCTCCCATCGGCTGTGTATGCTAGCTAGGAACAGGAAAGTCGATAGCGGTAGGCAGCAATACAATATACCTTGTTCAAAAGCTGGCTGTGATTTGCCGTGGTGACACCTGCAATTCTACAAAAGTATAACAATCCTGCAGGTCCCGGTTCGGAACAATAGACATCCCACGCTCGTCTTACACTGACTCTGACATCTTACTCCTACGAGTATATCCAGCGCTCTTTCCTCGCTTACAGTCGCAAATTAATACTACAATACTCACCACAAACGCACTTTATCCATTTTTATTTTGCAGGACCTTTTCCAGCTTCACCAGCTCAAAAGCGTCTACCCTCAGCCTACAGCCTTGACCTTACACATCTGTTACAGCCATGCCTCAAATAACAGGACCGGAGCCAACTACGCTCCCACCTACACCATACTCTACACGTAACTGTACCTACATTAGCGAGGCTTGCCCTGTCGAGTTCACAATCTATGGCTTCTATCCCAATCTTGGAGCCAGTTGGTTCTTCTGCATCTTCTTTGGCATTTTTTTCGGCCTTCAATTCATCCAAGGTCTCAAGTGGAAGAATTGGACATTCATGATAGCTTTGACTTGGGGGTGTATCGCCGAATGCGTCGGTATGAATGAGTCTCTCCAACTCTCTGCCAACAAGACTAACAACAATAGGCTACGTCGGACGCATCATGCTACATCACAATCCTTGGTCCAGCAATGCTTTCGATATCCAGATCGTCTGCTTGATCATCGCCCCAGCATTCATCGCTGCCGGTATCTACCTCAATCTTAAGCATATAGTCTTGGAGATCGGCACCTCATTCTCTCGACTACGTCCGAAATACTACACCTGGATCTTCATCCTCTGCGATATCTTCTCTCTCGTCCTCCAAGGAGCAGGTGGAGGCATCGCTGCTACAGCCAATAATGGTTCAACAGAGCAGAAGACCGGCAACAACCTTATGCTTGCTGGTATCGTATTCCAGGTCTTCACCCTCCTCGTCTTCGCCTTCTTCGTCATAGATTATGCCATTCGAGCATACCAGCATCGCGCCACTCTTGAGCCGTCAGCCCATAAGCTCATGGCAACTACACGTTGGAAGCTGTTTATTGGTTCCCTTACCCTGGCCTTTATTACCGTCTTCATGCGTTGTGTCTTCCGTATCGGAGAGATGGCCAAAGGCTGGGGAAATCCAGTCATGCAGGATCAGACCGACTTTATCGTTCTCGACAGTGTCATGATCACCATCGCTGTGTTCTGCCTCACGGTCTTCCACCCGGGCTACACCTTCCCTGAGATGCGACAGCACGGCAGCAACAGTCCCGTTGGCGAGTTTTCTCGTGCTGATAAAGAGAAGACGGCCGATATCGAGTCCACTCCTCCAAGTTTGGATGGCGCCAATGGAACAAGGACTGGAGAGAGCAAGCCCAACGTTGGAGAGGGATACTTTGGTTCTCAAGGAACATAGTACCAATCGACAATGGCTTACAATCTTTGCATTAGAGCGGTACTAATAAATCTCGATCAATATTATGGGGTAACTCTATACAACGGAGGGGTGGCAAGGTCTCCCTGACCTTGAGTTGTTATGATACATTTTTTAAACAATACATATTTAGACCTGTGAACTACATCTCAGGCTACGGGTGGATGCTAATGGCTTTCTTTCGCAATCACTGGGCTGGCGCTAGATCTTAGATTTTTTGCACTATTATGAACGTGCACCCTATATCACTACAATATAGATACTCTGATACATTGCATATTCAGGTTCAAGGCATACCGCTCCCTGCAAGCCTCTCTCTGCATGACCGCTCAGCCCCTGACACACACGCTCCTGTCAGCCAAGGCAGATACCATACCATACCCTCCCAACACGTACGCACATCAGCACTACCTTACCTTCCCTCAACCACAAAAATGCAACAACAAGGCAAAATACTCCCACAAGGCCAGAAGCTGACCTGCGTTACAACCCCCCCCCTCCCACCCCCTTCTCTCCATCAAACCCCTGCATCCCAACCCGCGTATTCGTGTTCCCAGGCATCCTTTTCCGTCTCCCCACCCGTTTGAGATGAGGGGGGTTATGCAATGCAATGCAACGCTTTTGGGGGGGGGGGCTTAGCTCGCTTAGCCTACCAGTATATGTGGAGTGGAATATGCGGCCCTGCTGCAGGCTCTTTCAGCTGAAAATGCAGATGCAGCACTACGGGAAGGAAGGAAGAGGGGTGAAGGGAAGCGAGGAGGAGTAAGCCTAGAGTATAGTATCAGGTGACATGACGTGGTAATTCATGTGTCACTTTCATTGTTCAATCTCCTTTTTTTCGGGCTACCTCTAAAGTTTAGTAAGATAGGTTTGAAGAGTTCACCTATAAACCGCATAGCCCCACAGGGCTGATTCATACCTAGAGGTCCCTAAACCCGGTCCCCTAGGAAAGAAATTTTGCGTCAGCAGTCCCCTGCTCAGGGGGCTCGTTTATCATCTAAACGACCCGACATTAGGGTTTATTTAGGGGCTTGTACGGTTGATAGGTGTATTCCTCTACGCTGAATGAGAGAGAAATGGGTCAAGACGGGAGAGCGTTGTAGTAAGATACGTATAACCAGGTGCCAGAGTAATTGTGCGATACTAAAGTCGCCTTCGTGGGAAAAGCATACAGCGCGTGTATGTTTACCTGGGACGAGGATACAGTAGATAAAGATATTAAGCGTTGCACCCTTCAACGAATGGAGGGGGAGCATTTTGGTGACTGGACGATTCGAGAAGGGAAACCATGATTTTGGCACGCTTGCACGACCGCATTGCGTAAACATAGAGGTTTGGTTTCAGTGTATAAATTCCGAGTGACGTACATATTCCTCACTTGAGCTTGCTTTTCCAAATTGAAAAGTCGGCCTTCGGTGCGGTGTCGACTACCAAGACATTGTCATCGCTTTCAAATTTATCCTGTGATGCTACATTCCTTACTCTATCTGACTTTGTGTCATTCCTTGTAATGTTTGACCGATCCTTTGCATGCACAATGCTGCATAGCAGGATCAAGCTTTCAGGACAGGTGGTCCGAATGCGGAACCTGGAATAAGAGAATTGAGCAGCCTAGGTGTGCTCGTACCCCCTCCGAGCTCTACCTTCACATCCATGGACCTCAAAGCTTGCTCACAGTGTAAAGAGTCAACACTCACCTCTCAAAAAACATATCTATAAGGGATCGAGTTCGGACGCTCCAGAATGAATAGGTATAAGCCTTTCCAAACATCTCTTTTATGAAGCCCTGACCTGGGATATAGATGATTCCACTGGACTTATCCAAGCGAAATTCTAGCTTGATGGTGATGGACCGCCCAAAACTTTGGTCGGGATAGCACTCGTCTCTTCTAATCTCTATCATCAAGCAGTAGACACCGTTCTTCCGTCCCATCGACCTCCATAACATCCGAAAAAGGCTCAGGATCCAGCTCAACCTGGACTTCAACGTCATCGTCCGCCTGGTCGGTAGCCCCAAATGTCCGGTCCCCTTGCGGTCCATAGCCACCCAGCTTGCCGACTCTGCCTGGCCGTTGCCGCACGTGTCTTCTGAATGACTGGTATTCGACTGCGAAAACACGCTTATTGCCGGACGCCCGAGTGTGAGCTGTCGTCGATTCCTGGTGTTTGCCCTCAGCGTCGATCTTGGCAGACGGCACAACGCTGGCGGGAACACCAGTTGCCACGCCCAGGGCATTCATGGGGTCTATGCCGGCCTTGGTCTTGTGCCCTGACGTCTCTGATGAACTATACGTGATGTCGCTGGTCACCAATAGCCCGACTACGAAATACATGGGGCTGAACACATTCAATTCCCACCCCTCGATATCGGCCACAACTTCTGGGTCGGCCAGCGTCTGTTCAAGCACGATCGCATCATGGTGGATGCGGAGCCGGTCGACTTTGCGGCTTCGGAACGTATGCTTCTTCGACGTGAAGTCCTCGTGCGATATATCCAGGACGTCGAGTGTGGATAAGGCAATCTTGGTCGAACTGACGTCCTTGAGAACAGTCTCGAGATCTGAAAAGTCGCGATCGGTATGGGACTCGAAATACGGTTCTCGAGCCTTGGAGGGTGTGAAGGCGGCGTGAGGGCGACTGTAATCGCTGATGATCCGGGCAAGCCAGTCCTCGGGCTTGTCCACCGGGATGCCCTGAAAGGGTTCCAATAGGTAGAAGCTGTTCTTCTTCGTCATCGTATCAATCCTGATGCCAGTCACTTGGCTAGATGATTTGGCTACCGTCCACTACATCTCTAGTGACGGTGGACGTTGACGCTGTACAATGTTTCCAACCTGTGGGCTGGCGCCTGACAGAATACGATAGGGGCGGTCCGGGGCCCCGCAAATCTCTATGCCAAGTCTCGCGGGCTCCCGGACCACTATTGGTACCTTACTAACCCTATCGTAGCGCTATCACACTCCACCCCACATCGGCCTCGACTACAGGAAAAAAGCTAAACCCGGAGAGAGCTGGGGCCAAAGAGCTGTGCGCCACAGGCCACTTCTATAAGGTAGGTTTACTACCCTTCGCTTCTTGTCGTCATTTATTTCTTGGACTATATATGACATGTAAACATGATTGTCCGAGTGTCACTACAGCCCGTCACGGTTGCTGCCGTTGACAATAGCCCAAATGCGAGCATTGATACAAGGAAAGCCGGGGCAGGCAGCGTTTCGGTTTCTGTGAAATCTGGCTCAGTCCACAAGCATTGCCCTGCATCCGAGGATCTACTCAAAACCGTGACTGATGAGAGCTTAAAGGACTACCAATGGTACTTTGAGCAGTACATTATCAACGAACCGTTCGCACATGCCCAAGCGCGAACAATTGCACGGAAAATTCGAGACCAGGGAAGACTGCTCCTAGAATCCTTTTTGCAGCCTATAATCGGTCTGAATGCTGAAGCTCCAGAGCATTTTGTTCTAGAGGTCCGAGATCTAGGTGCCAGTGACGCAGCCGGGGGCTCCATCATACATAGATTTTTCTGGGAAAACCTTGAAGACACGAGTCTCTGGCGAGAAGTCTTCCACCTGGAGCCTTGTCAGGTGACTGTTGTTCGCATTTACGACACTCAAGACTCAGCACCATCGATTGGAAATTCTATACAAACTTTGTTACCCTCAAATACGGAGGCAACACATGTTCTCGCCATTACAGCCCGCCCTTCACATGCCAAAGACGTTCCGCACCGTCTGATCACCAGATCAATATCGGCTGCCATAGATACCATCCGGAATAGTTCTAATTCACAAGCTACACTGTCTATAGTACGCCCAGGAACCTTCAAAGCCTTTGAGTTGCATCTGAGACAACATCCGTATGGGCATTTCGATGTGGTCCACCTAGACCTCCACGGCGATTCCGATGGACAAGGGTACGAGGCTCCGAGACGCTTCATCACGCCAGTACTAACGTTGTGAGTAATTCCAGGGCGCGCTTGATGTTCATTCAGTCTAGCCCAGCCATAAAGCTGCAGCCCGACGAGAGGGAAGCTGCGGACGTCGCATCTCTTCTGGTTGAATGTGGGGTTCGGACCGTCGTAATCAATGCCTGCCACTCGGCTGCAGGGTCGAATGAAGCATCTAACATTGGTAATTTTTTAGTACGGACCGGTCTCAGAGTTGCTGTTGGCATGTCTTTCAATGTCTTCTCTTTGACTGCTGATCAATTCATGCGCGACTTCTACGACCAATTCTTAGGTCAACGAACTTCGCCAATCGCAGCCGTGTCCCATGCGAGGCGAAAACTACGCCAGAACTCCACTCGCATGAGCAAATACCACACAAAGGTTAGCATTGAAGACCATCTGGTGCCGATCGTACACTGCCAAGAATCCGAAATAGATGATTTACAACAAGCTGCACCAACTGTGTCCAATGCAGGATCTCTGATTAGCGGCCATCCAGCGGTATCTGAGCTCGTTGGACGGGAGGGCGACCTTCTCCGAATTGAGTGGCTCTTGACTCAAACTGAGGGAAGCTGAATCCATTTGCAAGGATCTCCTGGAGTGGGTAAAAGCACACTGCTCCAAGAAGCAAGTACCTGGTGACAACAGACTGGACTGTTTCAGAAGACGATCTACATACAGTTGACCGACGCCGAATTCCGGGATTGTACTGTAGACAGAATCCTGAAGTCAATGGCATCACAAAACCATATTGATACCAAGGATCAGTCAACAACATCACTAATAGCAGCATTAGGAGAACCGTCGTCCTTGATTGTGTTTGACAGTATAGATGCTCTGGATTGGTCATCTAATCTGACTCTGTCGGAGCATCAACGTCAACTCTGGCTGTGCTTGAAGAAGCTCAAAAGATGCTCTGTCGTCGTTCTATCTCGAGATGAAGACCTTTGGCTAGGCACCGCAATCCAATCTTGGCTAATATTGGAACCCATCAACTTGTCGAATACTATTACGTTCGCTACCAGGATGCTGCGAAACCTTAATTTCTCCTCAAAACTTGCAACACAAGATGATCAATCGTATTTCGAACAACTCATCACATTGTCTCAGGGAAATCCATTGGCCATCCGAGTCATAGTATATGATTTGGCGAAGCATTTTACAGATGATCCTTCTACCACAATACTATCTCATTTACTTTCTTTGCTGCAGCTACGGCCAGTGTTTCTAGATGATGAGAAACTTTCCTCGGCTGGAGGAGCACGCGCGGTGGCGGACATCCTTGAGTGGATTGCCGATGATGTCACTACAGATTCAAGTCATTACAGTTTCGACGAGCCACAAGACGGCGTCCTACCTTTGGAAGGTCACGCACTCCCTTTCTCCGACGGTTCTCTTGCGCCGCTGAATCGTTCTATCCAGACGCTGCGGCAAGGTCACAGAACCTTTAATCCGATGACTCGAGAACCTGTGTCGGACCGTAAGCTTGCGAAATGTGGGTTCTACTCTGCTGCGGTCTTCCTCGCCTTTTGGCATGATCTGCCCCGTAATCTCGAACCTTTCCTTATAACATTCGGCATACTTCTCGCAGTGAGACGTTATCTGAGCGACGAAGCCTTTAAAACATTTCGTAATCATCTTTGCGAGTTTTCAGAGGAAGGCGTTCGCGATCGACGTAATAACTATAAAAAGTTGACGAGCAAGGAGGCATTTGGCCTTTCCCCACTCATTGCTCATTATTGCTTGTATGCAGCAACAAAATCGTTCGCCAAATTCTGCGAGGCTCGGACGAAGCATCTCTTGCATTTCGTACAGAGTCCAGTCGAGCGAAATTTTGGCAACTCGGGACACCAACTGCGCAGTGATTCTTCTATCATCAACCCACTTATCTCGCTAGTCTCCCAAAGTGCAGCTGTGCGAGCTATCTATCCACAGAGCATCGTAGAAGACATTGAAATTTCTCGTGATACTCAGTACAAATATCGGGTATTCGAGTGGGCACGTTGCACTGCTTTCCATCCCACGTCTCCGTTCCACAATGCAATGAAGTTCGAACTCGACTTTAGTTTCTTCAATTACCTATCTTTGATGATTAGCTACCAGCGGACGGACTCATGGCCTGTTGCAGAAAATTGGCATGTTCAATACTTCATGCCAACAGCGGCCATGTGGGACCCGAGACGGATGAGACTTGTGAATCGCGTGTTGAGTCTCTTTGTCGAGAGAGCACTGCATGCCATTACCCAAATCCGTCAGAAATTCACAATTGCTGGGACTGGCAGCTATGATACTGACTCTCAAGATCGCAATTACAAGAGCTGGAGCATTGCAACAGATCTAGAGGTGGCAGCCGCCAATACCCTGGTGCGGGTCTTTTACTGTGGCGAACTGTTACAGGAGCCTGTCAATGAACACTTGATTCAGTGGAACATTATAAAAATGCGCCCCATGTTTCAGATTTGGAAAAATACAGATCCTGATATGCGAAATCTTGTCTCCCAGACTATAGTCCTCAACACACAGGCATTTGAAATGAACCAAAGTCGATCGCCTCTTGAAGTGACTAGAATCAATGAATGGCTAGCAGAGGTCGCCCAGCTCAGGAGCCAAGTTGCACAACTCATTGGCCTCAAGGAAGCGGCTACCGCATCAGACCCCTCAAAGGAGATCTCTCAGCGCCTAATAGAGGCTACAATAAACCAAGGTGGAGGTGGTGAACTGGTGTTGACCAGGGCTCATGCAGTTGTGCATAGAATTCGATCCGAGGAAGGAAAGCCAAATGTGGTCGACTTAAGAATGGCCGTCGAAGAATTAGAAGCGCTACTCTCGGAGGAAATTGAGAATAACAACGGCGTCTTAACACGCATGCTAATTCATGCGCACCTAGCTTCTGTACAGGATGCTTTAGGAAACAAGGCGATAGCCGTGCAACACCGAGCGATAAGGGAGGATCTTAAGAAGATGCTTGAGCCGGAGCAGGTCGCCCAAATGCAAGACCCTTACAAGATCTCGTCAGCATTTGCAAGAGAGAGCCGGCGTGCGAAAGGTGACCCAGTCAATCTAGCCCAGAGCTTATCAATCCAGTTGGAAACAAGGCGGGCAGAAATTACGAAGGCCGAGTCTGATGAGCAAATAGATCCTTTGCACGTATTATCCTGTGTTGACAGGTTTGCCGATACTCTACGAGATCTTGGACGAGAAGCCGAGGCAGCAGATCACTATTTACGGGTGATACAGGGCCGAGAACGATTGCTCCCTGCTAATGATAAGGAAATATTAATTGTGAGATTCGCCCGCGCAAAACTTCTGTCAAATATCCGTAGGTACGACGAGTCGATTGAAGAACTTCGCCTGCTTCAGGAAAAGTACAACGAGATCGGAGATGCAAAACTCCTCAGCAGTATTTCAGGAACGTTGGGCGATACTCTGCACCGCTCCGTAAAGTGGCTGGCACAGTCTCTTACAGAGACTGCTCAGCAATCACGACTCCTTGAGGCCACCGCACTGCTCGAGCAAAGTGTAAAGACGGTCGAAGATATCTTCGAACCTGGAGATGTCAATATCTCTGCCGCTTTTACGAATCTAGGCTACTTGTACCAGACTCAAGGGGAACTTGCCAAAGCTGAATCATGTTATCAGTCGGCTATTCACGTTCATCTTACCAGGACCAGTGATCGCGCCGACCGCAGTCTGATTATCTCCAGGCACAATCTTGCCTGTCACTGGATGGATATGAACAAATATGATGAAGCAGAGGACTTGCTCAGTAGCCTTTTGGAGATATGTATTGAACGCTACGAGATCTGGCACAGTATATCGTGCATCGTGATTTCGAATCTCTATGACACCTATGAAAAGAAGAATATGAAAGAGAAAGCTCTATCATTTCTACAAAAGTGCATTTCACGCTTTCATACTTCCTTAGTAGAGGCCCGTGGAGCAGCAAAGTTCGGAAGCTTTGATGTGCTGGATGCAAAATACCGATTTGGGCGAACTCTTTCTCTCTGCGGCGCCCATGACCAGGCAATATTACTACTTGAAGAAATTGCTGCGGCGTGGCGAAAGCAAGAGAAGTACGACGACGATTACGTCGATCTTTTGCAGCGGCTTCGCTACAGCTATTCCGCTCAGAATCCACCACAGCTGGAGGCTGAGCACAAGACATGCACGGAACTGGTGAAACGGCTGAGTCAGCGTGATGGACCGGAGAGCACGACCACCTTGAATGAGATCGGGTGTCTCGTGGTTTGTCTACGGCGATTGAAGCGTTTTGAAGAGGCTGTCGAGATGCAAAATCAGCTAATAGAGGCTCGAAAAGCCACCATAGGCAAAGAGAATGAGGCTACGCTTGGAAATATGTCTTATCTCGCTGAAATCTATGAGGAAACCGCCGATTGGCCGAAAGCCATCGAGGCTCGTCGAGAACTTTACCTGGCTCGGAAAGACATGGGTCCTGATGGCCCGAAAACCATTGCTCAAGCCTCACAAATTGCTGCACATTACGTGAAGCTCGAGGAATGGGACCACGTAATAGATCTCCGCAGAGACGAGGTGGATAAGTGGCGCCGCATCGAAGGTGCGGACAGCAAAAATGCCTTGATAGCACTCCGCTCTTTAGCGGATGGCTTTGAGAGCACACAGAGATACACCGAAGCGCGGCGGTCCATGGATGAATTGATCGAAGCCCGATCAAGAATCTCCGGACCAAGCCATGCCGATACCCTCGAAGCTCAAAGGATCAAGGCGCGCATCTGTCGGAAAGCTGGCGACTTGGATGAAGCACAGCAGATCCTCGAGCAAGTGCTATCAACGAGATCCCAATTTCCGGCCAAAGACGCCTCGCGCTGTCTCGCCCTTGCCTCTCTGAGCGGGGTCTATATGGCTCGCAATCGCCTTCTTCGTGCGATTGAGTTCTTTCACGAAGCCTGGACTGAAGGCGAGACCGTCGAGGGCGGTGAGCATCAGGTCGTCCTCGCTCATCTGGCCATGGCAATTGCCAGAGATTGCGACGCTACCCAGCGGTGGAAGGACGCAGAAGACGCTGTCGATAATGCTTTGCTGGTATGGCGAGCTCAACAGACCAGTTCTGCATCATTGAAACTGATCGGGGAGTGTGAAAAGCTCCTTTCGGAGGTCCGTCGTAAAAGGGGCGAGATCGAGAGTTGAGCTCATGCTGACGGGGATGAAGTGCCACTTTCATCATCCAAGTTAGTTTCCCTGGGTGACGAGAAAAGTCCCCAGATCATCCTATTTTAAGCGTTCCTTCGGGACCTAATTCTACCAGCTTTAGGACCAGCCTTGTAGGGCTGGACAGTTGGGGGGTCAACCCTTCTACCATTGCGATTTACTGTCCGTCGATAACAACATCAACAACTTACAGCAAACTATACTTTGGGTATAGGATTGTTAATACATCTCAATTGATACAACAAGAAATATCTTCAAGTTATATTACAATGGAGTCTTCTGCGCATATCGACAACCTCTACTCGCCGTTGAACGAATCCACGTCCGAGATCAGACTACTTAAGATCATCCCATCTAAGGATATTGTGCGATGCTCTCTCTCAAAAGCCACTCTTTCAGAGGAGTTTGTAGCGATTTCTTATTGTTGGGGGGATGCAAGTGACACAGAAAACATAGAAGTCAATGGTATCGCATTTCCAGCTACAAGAAACCTTGTAGCTTTTTTTCACCAGTTCCTGAGTGGTGGTGAACCCCCTGGGGTTGACAAATGGGGTAAATTACTCTCTCGACATCGCTGGGCTCGAAAACATGTTATTAAACAATTGCTAATGAGAAAGAAAAAAGGGTTCTCACTATGGGTTGACGCAATTTGCATTAACCAGTCTGACCTAAAGGAACGAAGTAGCCAGGTATCTATGATGGGGAAAATCTACCAATCTGCAAGAAGCTGTTTTGTTTGGCTTGGAACAGAAGCTGACGAAAGCAATCTGGCTATGGAGGTCTTCTCGCTGTTCTGGGAGGAACTCAAGAATCCGAGCAACTCGATGAACACGTCCTGGCTCGAAAAGTACGCAAAATTGTTGTGTGAACACGATTCCTCTATCAATGTTGAAACTCCCAACAAAGCCTGGTTGGCGGTACGTCATATACTCAATCGTCCTCATTGGCAGCGCGTATGGACGCTTCAGGAGATGGTACTACCAGAGAATGTGTGGGTATCTTGTGGCTCAGCTGTTTGCCATTTGAGTTGTATTCTTGCATTTGCAATTTGGGTTATTGATGATTTACAATCCCTTTGTCCATCCCATATGGACATTCGTCTTTGGCAAGCTCTCAATGAATATGCACTTAACCACCGCGGCTTCCATAGGGTCCATCGAATTCAGTTCTTGAGGCATGATAAAGAAGAGGCGTCTAGAAGACAGGAGAGAGCAAAATTTCCGGGACCATTCGATCTTTTTATGGAGTTGTCCGACTTGTGTGCAACACATCCCCTCGACTCGATATACGGTATCTTGGAAATCGTCGATCTTCCAATTCGTCCGGACTATGAAAAGTCAGTGAAAGACGTATTCACCGAGGTCGCTCGTATTGGCCTCGATGGCGAGCATTTTGAACATGTAATGTGTCGTTCCGGAATTGAGGATTTGGGGACGGGCCAAAGAGATCGCTTGTTACTGCCGTCCTGGGTTCCAGAATGGAATAATCTGAGGGACAAGCACATCATGAAAGGTGCTTATTACAACGCTGGAGGGTCGTTTTCCCTTGACTTATCTTCGATGTCACCATCGATTATAGATGACTTTAGCTTGAAAGTTTCCGGAGTTGTCAGCGATCGAGTTGCCATCGTTGGGCCAGAAATCGAGGAAGCTAAGGTTTTCGGTTCTGTCTGCAGATTCTACAAGCTTCTCAACCCGGATAACTCACAAATATCCTACCTTACAGGAATTCCTATTCTTCAGGCCATTTTGAGAACAATGGTCTTGGATCATGATCCGTTCACAAGGCAGCGGCTCAAGGCCGGAAATGGAAGACTGCAAACTGTGTTTGTGGAAATTCTGAGACAATTTCTGTGGACGTCTTTGGAAGAAGCATATCCAGAAAGCCTTACAATTGAGAAAATTTTCTCTCAGCTTGGGATGCGTACCGGCGAACACTTTGCCGCCAGCTTCAAGGAGGTTGTTCTGGGGGAAATCGACGACGGAGCCGACAATTTAGTTGGCAAGACTGATATAGAAGTCCTCGAACCTGATTCGCGTCCAAGACCTGGCGCGTATAGCTCAGTAACGTCAAGCATACACCAAAGATTTTTCGTGACCGAGAATGGCTTTGTTGGAATTGGACCACCAGTCACATCACCTGGCGATTCCATATGCATATTACATAGCTGTCGATTACCGGTGCTGCTACGGAGGAACGAGTCTCATCACCTCCACGTTGGCACATGCTTTGTCCTCGGCTTGATGGATGGGGAAGGAATGATGGATTCTCAGAACCAACCTAGGCCAGTCGAGGTTTTCGAGATACATTAAAAGCCGTCTTAATCATGGCAATTCCTACCATTCAAATGATACAATTCGTATGGACAGCTGAATCATTAAAAATAGGACAATCGGCTAGCCCTGTTTTCGCAGGCCGTTGTCGCAGTGGATCGCCCTAATTGGCCTACAGAATACCCGGGTTTGAGATTCTAGAGGACGATCGTTGACAAGAACACTCCACGGAGAAGAAAATCGGGAGATTTCTGGGTCACATCATTAGGTGTAAAAGATAATATTAAGACTACTATATAGGCGCTCATCTTTGTGGTCCAAGGGAGGAGTCGAAAATCTCTATTCGCTTGACTTGGTGGCCTAGATATTGTCGTGTATAAAACCTTATGGATGCCATGTGATTAAGCATGAATGCCCTAAATGCCTTTTAATTTCGATAAGTTCTACCAAGCCGCCGCTGACATGCTAAACGATCTGACTGTAAAGTCCTTAGACCTGTATGCTGAGCCATAACACCAAACCAGCAGCGAAAAAGTCACAAAACATCTGATTGTTCAGACAAGCATAGTATCCACGTTGATGCAGATACTGTCGCGCAACAAGCTATGTATCCCCATTTAGTTTACACCTACCAGAATCTTCAGATTCAAAATGCTAGTACATTTCTCAGACATACGTATCTAGACCTGAAGACTAGACTTGAGCTGTGGGCAGATGCTAGTGGCTTTCTTTCGCAATGACTGGGATGGCGCTAGATCTTACATTTGGTGAACTATTGTCAGCGTGTACCCTCTATGATACAATATAGATGTCCCGATCCAATACCTTCCCAACTCAAGGCTGTATCGCTCCCCGTACAGTAAACTTCACCGCATGCGCGCTCAGCCCTCGTACTCGTATTCTACCCAAACACAAATGCAACCACCACAAGGCAAAGGCAAAGGCAAAAGCTGACCTACATTGCAACCCTACCCTACCTCCATCCAATCTTCACATCCCGAGTCTGCGGCAGATTCTCTCATTCGCGTTCCTTCCTTCCTTCTGTCTATCCACCCGTGACCGGGGTAATGCAAAATGCACATGCATTGCATGGGGCTGACCTCGCTTGATTTACCTAGAAATACCCCAATTCCAAAAACCTCGGCGAAAAAAAACGAAAAATTTTTGCGCGCGCGATATCAGGCTATCTGCAAAAACACTCTTTCCTAAATAACAAAACAACTATTTATTATTAACTTATCAAACTTTAATGTAAGCTACTTCTTAGTATAATTAAAGTGACCTTGAAATTTGAAGCTGATCATACAAGGTTTTGTTGCGTACGTATCGAATTTGTAATTTTTAGATGATTTTGGGTCATTCACCCCGCATTTACCCCACTAAAAACTGTCAAATACCAACAAAGCTCAATCTCAGCTTATATTACCAGCTTTAGAATCTAAAGCCCGTTTATTTGTACTAAGAAGTAGCTTATATAAAAGTTTGATAAGATCATAATAAGTGGTTGTTTTGTTCTTTAGGAAAGTGTGTTTTCGCAAATGGTTTGATTAGTCGCGCGCGCGCAAAAAATATTTGTTCTTTTTTAATTTGTTCGCCGAGAATTTTGGAATTGGGGTACGCAGCCCTGCTGCTCCCACTTCCCCGGCCGTTCCGCTACACCTGCAGCCCCCAATGGGTGAAACAAGTCCAGCGTTCGTGATAGGTTGGACTATTGTAACAAGCCTGCCATATCAGCTAACGTGACGCGGTAATTCATCCATCCTTTTCATTGTTCTTTTCTTCCTGCCTAACTGTTGGTAGTTTGGTAAGGTAGGTTACACCAAGCTGGTTTACCTACTTACATTACCTACCTACCTCCCGCGATTGGGGTTCGATCTGTAACACTCCACGAGGTAGGTCTCGACTTGACTTCAGATTTACTGGTACCTACATTAGGTATGTAGGAATGTAGCTAGGGATGTGGCTCAAGCCCAACCTAGATCCGGACATTTCTCTATTTTCGAGCGGACAACCCCTTGTTTAAACGCATTTCTATTCATTTACCTATATTCTTCTTATTATTATTAAGTGTAATATATTAATAACGAGGTACCCATAGATGATAGTAGTGGTAAAGATATAAATAAGTCCGCGCTTAAACAAGGGGCTATCTGCTCAAAAATAGAGGGTTGTCCGGATCCAGGTCGTCTCTACTTTCCAAATTTGGGCGGAAAAGCACCTCCTGAAACCACTAACGAAGATGTAAGAGCATTTTCAGTCAATTGCAAAACAGTAAGAAGCTACCTTCTACCGAAACGCCAGACCGCTTCATCCTCTCGGACTTGGTCCAGGATAAGATTGCCAAACTCGCTATGAGGCGTGGACGTTTCACAAGTCAAGGCAAACATATGCCTAGGTAGTCTCGCTGTGCATGGACTATGTATGCAAGGCTGTCCGCCAATTTCCTAGTCTTTTTATGTGGTTATAAGACTGTCCTACTGCACGCTCCTCATCTGTCTCGCAATCCAAAGCACGTCAGAACCCCTTCAGCACCAGTCTGTCATTAGAGCTTCATCTAGTCTCTGCTCCACATCATTTCTTTGACGACAAACTCGTACAGTCACGCCATCGAAATCGAAAGATCTTCTCTATTGCAGTGTCTCCAAGTCATTCCAACGCGATTCATGATGGTTTCCCTCAAGTCCGCTCCAGCATTCTTCCATCTAATGTTCATTGGCTGACACTGCCAGAATATCAACGTTAGCTGTGGCAGTGACCATCAACCTTCACATCACCCTGACACTCGCCATGCTCTCTGCAAAGTCTGGTGCTCTAAGTCTTCTTGAAGAGCGTTCCAACTTCCCCGTTCGCACACGTCGAGGGGCGGGATCAGCTTTGGGAGATATCTTCTCAGCAGGTGTAACAGGTGCCTCATCCGGCGCCCTGGCCACCGTCTTCGGTAGTCCTCCCACCTGCTGTGATAGCGGAGACGGCGCTCTCGGAGGCTGTCTCGTGAATGCCGGCAAAGACTCCAATGGTAATAGATGGATGGCATGCTACTATCCGGGCACAGAGCAGATCTTTGATTTTGACGTCGCAGCCATGAAATGCATCATCAACCTGCACTATGTGCAGGACGACGCCTGCATCGATGTCGCTGGCAGCGTCTGTGGTAATGGTTATGGAGGGGGCTTGATGCTTGGGCACATGGGTTTTTTGGGTGGGAATATCAAAGCCGATCAGATCAGTGCGCAGGATAGCGTCAGTTTTCAGGCGGCGGCGGACAGTATGCTGAATGTGCAGATTGATTACAATTATGGGCCCCAGGCTATTGATCTGGTTCTCCCTGATAGTCAGGATGATGATTTGAGGATCGAGATTTACTTCCAGGGGCACAAGGCTAAGGATTGTTGAACGGTTTTAAATGTTTCGCTCACAATTAAGAGATTGTAAGGTGCGCCAAATGGGGAGATTATTGTTTGGATTGATGGAATGAGCGTCTATGGTTCATGCGTTTGCAGTGGCAGATATGAGCGATGAAATATGACCCTACCAACTTGCGCATGATCTTAAGGAACTCTATGACATGGTTTGACGCCCGTGGATGCTTAATATTAATATAATAACAGTATATATTGATAATAATAATTATTATTAATAATAGTGAGATCAAGTTACGGACGAGCTTTCTTCAATCATGGCTTCCAGAAACCTAAAGTCTTCATGTTTGTTGCCAGGAGGTGAGACCAGACTGCTTCGTCATCTTGGTATGGGATTGCGACTCGAGAACAATGGACATCGACTGCCAGCCGCACCAACCAAGTGTGCAGATCACTGCGATAACGGGTTGCTGCTGCCTGGTGACAATAAAATCTTATACCGGCAAACTATACGGCATATATCCATGAAGTAGTATCTTTAGCTATATAGTCTGTCATGGACTCGGAAAACAACCCAGCGAATTGTTCTCTTCCATTCAACGCAGCCATTTGTTCTCTTTCAATACCTAGAAGCTCCATAGCTTGCAATCGACGTGGAGGGATCAGCATCTCACGGTCAGGGTCCCCTAAAGCCTCCAAGAGCATCTTCTGTACCACCATGTCTCCCGCGTAACACAGAGCCGTTTTACCCTCTCTATCTTTCAATGCAACATCGCCCTCGTTCATTCTCTGCAATAGACACTTAACTACGTCTCTCTTGTCGTAGTAAGCGGCATGATGAAGAGCGGTCCGACCACGCACGTCTCTTATTAATATATCCGACGAGTCCATTGCGCTTAATAGTGTCATAGTGACATCCGCGTGTCCCTTCATGGCTGCTAGATGTAGTGCTGTCCACTCATTGAAATGCTGTGCCTTCACATGAGCTCCGTTCTCAATCAATAGCTGGACAATAGTGTCTCGTCCTTTGGAAGCAGCCACATGAAGCGCGGTGTACCCGTCGAAATCTTTCACCTCAAGTGAAGCTCGTTCTTGAATTAAGAATCGTACTAAAGTATCATGGCCATGTTTGACAGCGAGATGCAGTGGGGTCTCCTTTCTCCAAGTCGTCAGATCAGTGACTGCCGCTTTGCTTAGCAGCATGCGTACAATGGCTTCATGCCCGAACATGGCAGCAAGATGTAAACCCGTGTAGCTGAACTTCATTGGGCAGAGATGCAAGCTTGCCATTGCAATTATATACTTGCTGGTCGATAGCAACCCAAAACAGCACGCTATGGTTATTGGTAAAGGAGGAGAAGCATGGACATAGTCGTACTTCTTTTTCAAAGAGTCTTGGCTGTCTAGGGTTTGAGACAGTCCGTGGACCTCTGGTAACCATTGCCTAAACGACAGGGCAACATTATCCTTGCAATACAAGAAATTTCGTATCTTGCGGACCAGTGACTCTCTGATCAAGTTGGCGTAATCTTGGTTGTCGATGTATTGCCAATGCAATGGCCAATATAAACTTGCGTAGGCTCGAAATCTATTGTCGTATTCCACATTGATATTCGAATGCTGTCTACGGTGATCACCTAGTTGGACAGCGTCCAGACATCGTTCCGCGGCTAATGAATTTATCTCAAAGGCTGTATATTCTTCCCGACCTTCAAAATATTCTCTTACTGACAGATGGACAAAGCGAAAAACGTTGAACTCAGTGTCCAAGACGACCATATTGCAACAGAAGTCGAGCAGCTGTGTCTGGGACAATTCTTGGGAACGCCCATTGGGATCCTCGGAGATAGCTGCAAGAAGCTCAGAGGTTTGCAAAGGTCGTTGTCCACAAAGCAGCCATTTTATTGCTCTTTCTGCCATGGTTCGGCTGAACTTTCCGGAGTCTAAGATCCTTCTGTAGAGGTTGTCATAAGACTCCTTCAGGCTCTTTGGAAGTCGGCCAAGTTCTTGGAGGATGTCTTGTTCATGTTTCATTCTTTGTGAGTCGCTGAGATTATCAATCTGGAGACTAGCCCATCGAAACCTTGAAACTGTCAGCCAGGAAAGTTTCGGTAGACGCCAGCGTCTGTTGCTTACATTCCCTGGGCTCCCTCAGAGAGGACCCTGACTATCTCACATCTTAACGAATTCGAAACATTGCCACCGAGTATCCGTTTCTCTGCGATAGATTCGTCGACTTTTTGGTTTATGAAACGCGCAATATCTTGGCCATTGTCACTTGCTCGAATGAAGACATTCGGCGAGTGTGCAAGCCGCAGGATGATGTCATTATCATCGCGACTTGATATCAACAACTTGACAATACTCGAAGACTTCTGGACAATCTTGTCCAAAGCGGAAAGCAAGTCATGTCGCCGATATGGATCTACTTCATCCAAAGCATCAATGACAATGGTAGCAGGACTCTCCTCCAAGATGGCAAGAATCAGCTGCTGGCATTCAATTATAGTCAATTTTGGCGGGTCATCAATGCCATCATCCAAGGCTTTTTGCTGGACTCGCCTGTAGACTGTCGCTACTTGCTCTCCCGTTGGAACGCGTGGATTCGAATAGCATAGCTGCTTCAAGATGCTTCTCATTATTTCGTCCGGGTCAGCACGTTCCGGTTCTGATGCATTTCGCGTGCAATAGAAGTAAGCAATAGTTTCCACGTTCTCGTCTCCGGATGCCTCCATTAACAAATGTTCAATGGTAAGGTAGCTGCATAGCATTAGTATAGGTTCAGATACGTTAAAAGATAGTAAGGAACTTGCAGTAATTTGCTCTTCCCTGAGCCAGCTTAGTGAGGCGTCAGTACCAACTCCTTGCCATGTCCTGCTGGAAAGCTGCTTACGGATTCCATGTAGCCATAATGTAGATGAGTGGCTTGTATTTTTCCATTCGACATATCCTGCCTTGTGAATGAACCATATTCCAGATCCTGGAAGGATGTCTTTCCCCATATTCTTGTGTTGTTGATCCAGAGGTATCTTCGATAACCACTTGGAGATTTTGCGACGCTCATTTTCTGGAAAGACTAATTAGAGTCACGTTTGCTGTCAGAGTGGAACATATGGAAAGCAATCCTGGTAATCATCATTTGCTCTGCCGATGAAAATGAGAACTGTTGGACAGACGATCCAAAACAGGAGCCTGAATATTAAGGGAAATGGTCTGGTGTTTACATTGATCGGAAATCATTCACTCTGGGACTAGACAAATTGGTGTTCTCTCAGTTTTCCTGCAGATTACTCACGTTGGTTGAGATCAATTCTGGAGACTGGCTGCTGCGGTGGGCTGAGGTCTGCGAGCCTTTCTCTAAGTTCTCCTTCTCGCGTCGAGGCTATTGCTTTTTTCACAAAGTTGCTTATGCTCGTCCATACAAGCTGATATTCTTCATCATCCGCTGTCGCAAACTTACAAATTCCACCATGATCTCGATCCAACGCAAGCTGGACCTGGCGCTCGGAAGGAACGTTGAGCAGGCTAGATTCCTTACTGACGATCTTCCGGGTTCATTAGCAAGATGGTTGTACGTATTGCGCAATTATTAGTAGCGTAGCTACTCACATAACCAAGGCCGGGTGTAGGCTTGTCTTCATAGAAACTGATATAGTAGAAGTCTTCAACACCTTCCTCGAAGTCCTTCCTCCCAATGTCTGAAAAGAATGAGTCTTTTTTGAGGGCCTCGACGAGGCTGTTGTTCTCCGTTCGGAGGATAGCTCTTGCGATCCGTGCGACAACATCGCCAGCCTTAGCATGGTTTCCTCCTTGATGTGGAGTTCCAAAGAAGACGATACCGTATCTACATGTTCTTAATGGCAAAGTTATGGCGAACAAAGACAATCTTATTCTTACGTTGCTTTACGGATACATTGCAACCGTGGCACGAGCAATGCCAACACAAGAGCCTCGACGTTGTTTAGCCAATTACGTGATGTTTTGTGTGCTTTACACCTACTCTTTTGACGATCAAGCCACCAAGGCTATGACAAACGAATATCAGTGGACGATGTAGATGATTCTGCGAAAAAACGGTGGTGTCAATACCTTCATATTTCACCATGACACAGAGGTAGTCTTACCACACGTTTGAGCTCAACTCTATTCATCAGCTCGCGCGACTCGCCATCAACACCAGCTTGAGAAGTCCCAAACGTGACGCTGGCATTGTAGCTGTAGAGAAAGATACGAGCATTAACTATGTTTTGAGGAAGAAAATCCTTCAGCCATAGTTTGTTCGACGCAGTCCAAGTCTTGAAGGCGTGGTCCTCCGTGCCCAAAGGATCAAGGCCATGTACCGCGATGATACTGGAAAATCCCAGGTTAGGATCGAAATGTGGTATGGAAGCTGGCAGGTGGAAAGTTTAAGACTCACTCAACCACCGGAACATTCGAATCTCCAAAATCTGTTAGTTCTTTGAGGAATCTCCTCGTGGTTACTTGGGTGGCTGGAGCCTTGAGAGGTTATTTAAGCGAGGTTACTTCTGGCAACACAGGCACTACTCACCATAGAGATATCTCGAAGGTGAAGAAAGTATTTCCTTATTGTGCCGGCTCTGACCGTACGTGGCCTAGACTTGGCTTAGCTAGGCTATGGCGATCCAGCATTTCATTAGTCCAGGCGTTGTGTTGGTAATGTCGGTGAAAGGTTGGGAAGCGCTTATGATAATGCGGATCCGGTTAACTTATTGCTGGCATCGCAATGAAATCGACACAGGCTGGAGGGTCGGGTAAATGATGTTCTGAGGTGTAGGCTGTGCAAGGCGATCTTCAAGGATTAGGTGGGTAAAAGCGTGGCCCAGGGAGAGGGGCGAGAGATAGATGTGAGTAGCTACGCATACGAAGAGATCATAGGTTGCGGACGCCCAAGGAGCGACAGGTGTAGCCCTTAGGCCTTTAGCGTGGTCCAGGCGTGATTCGAGCTCCGAGCGAGGCTTTCAGGACAGCACACGAGGCACCGGTCGATGTGCGAGTAAGTAAGTGTGACAAGGGGAGGCAGACTGGAAGGAGGGGTGAATGGCATTGGAAGACGAGAGAGGTGTGCGGGTGTTTACGTATAGAATACCGTAGTGGGGGAAATGCGAGAGAGGGGCGCAGCAAGCCACATTTACATTGCCCGATCTGGGGGCCCGTACCTCGAGCAGAATAAGGGAGAACTTTCTTCTTCCCAACCGGAATTCCTTCCAACCTTACAATATGTCTCGACCGTTTGCATCGCCTTGGCCAATCACCAATCATCTGTAGAAGGATCAACACTCTTACATATAGACCTCCTAAGTGTATAGCCCTGTAGGGCTCGTCCTGAAGCAAGCGAAAAGCACCCCAGAAATGGCCTAAAGCTAGCAAGCAAAGCGACAGTATGGAGCCCCGGAGCTGATCGTTTCGGGGAGTCTTTCAGGGCCCGGCTCACCGGCTTTAGGTCCAGCCCTACAGGGCTATACAGTAATGGGGTTAAACCTATACGGTAAGGGGCTTAACCCTTCTATAGCCCTATGAGGCTGGTGCCAGATTAAGAAATAGGCGGGAACCAAGCCTATGGCCAACTTTTAGGCTAGTTCTAGGGGGCGATCCTCCACGGCCGCAGGCGGGAGCCCAGCCTGCCGGTAGTAAAGCCCACCGCTCTGGGGCATTCGTGCGTGAGGCTATATTCCATGAAGCAGATTCAAGATAGAGGCTGAGCACTACTAGCGGTCAAGGGCGAGGTAAATCAAAGTATCTACTTCCTCAGCAATACATTGAGCATTGAGCATTGTGCTACGAAGCCCCGATATCGATCATTATTATTGAAATAATGTATTCACAGCTCAATATCTGCAAAGAAGTTTCTATTAACACGACGGTGTCTGCGGACACGTTACGATGTTGCTGATCCATGTGAATGCAAATGAACGGATACGAAGTCATTTATTATCGTTACACTGAATCGCTTTTCGCTTGACTGGGAATTGCATTCTTTCATAATTCTTCTCGCCACGAGGTTTATACTACGGCATTGAAAAACATAGAAGCACAGATCTTGAGAATTTTCCGGTGAAGGATGAACAAGCATGAGCCTAGAAAACCCCTCTTACGGACTTTGATGGATGGACGTCGGCTTTGTGGATGTTTGAGGGGATAGATGCTCCAAAGTTCAACTGTTACTTTGTTGGGGCGCCTGTTCCGGAATAGAAGAAGAGAACATGCTTGTAAGCTGCCGGCTCCGGTAAAGAAAAAGTGACGGTAACTGTAAAACTTTCATGTCTTGGCGCTTGATGAACGGCAGTCAATCGAATCTTTTTCGCTCTATGTATAGCTTGCTTGTCTCATGTCTTATAGCCTCTGGATATGAAAGAAAGTGACCTCAGGTACAAAACATGGTATCGCGCGCCTATGCATTCTCATCCACAAAGCAAAAGCACTAATCTAATACAAGCATCACTGCAAAAAGTAATCTCGGAAAAGAGAGAGAGAGAGAGAGCTAAGTCCTCACCCAAACCAACCGTGTCCGCAGGAGACTCATCATAAGCAATCGCGACATCTAGGACTAACACTGGTCTTCACCGTAGAAATTGATAGTGACGTATGCGTCCTCAGAGCCAGGGTTCCCACTGGCAACTGATACCTGCCCTCCCTGATCATTTGGGTCGTCGGCGAAAGAGGACGAGACCTTCTGGCCTATCAAAGCCTCCACAGCTGCTTGCATAGTGCTCGACTGGGCTGCAGTGAGTTGCGCGGTCCCTGTAAGCTCACCAATAGCACCCCCGCTCGGGTTGATCGAACGACTATTCTGAATTCGGCTGGTCGTCACTAACGCCTGGCACGGACTTCCCCCTACCGAGATACAACGGGTGTTTTGCGTGTAGTGGAGATTGACAAGGCAGTCGGCCACGGTGGCGTCATTCTTCAAGAAGAGATATTGCCCATTGCTCGAGGTCGTGTACGTCCATGGTTTACCATTCGCAGCGGTTCCTGTGTTGGCCAAGCAGTGGTCCTCGATTTCTAGGCATCCGAAGGGTGTTGGCTTGCCGCCAAGTTTTGAAAATAACCATAGACTGCTATAGCCTGGTTCCGCGGGCATTCCACCCCCACTGGAGGACAGGCTTGATCCCGAAGAGTCTGGGTCGAGGGGAATTGCGTGGACAGATGACATGGCCGCAAGAGCGATCGCAGCGAATGACATGAGATTGGCTTGCTGAGTATACATATTTTCGAGTTAAAGAGGTTTATAATGACTAGGGTATTCGGGAAGATGGTAGAGTCGTTATGAATGAATGGAGGCGGATGATTGAGATATGCAGAGGACTTGGTATGTTGGTGATGA
Source organism: Cladonia metacorallifera KoLRI002260 (assembly GCA_000482085.2). NCBI lineage: Eukaryota > Fungi > Ascomycota > Lecanoromycetes > Lecanorales > Cladoniaceae > Cladonia > Cladonia metacorallifera. The sequence goes on along the minus strand of KI911115.1, from coordinate 1,660,805 downwards.
GAGAGGCGACGGTAGTGCTGAAGGAGATCAAAGAGTTGGTTTTCTTTAACTGCTGGTGTCTAATGCTCTTGAGGGCTTTTTGGAATCTGATTTATTCTGTCTTAATGGTATCCAGAGCAGTTCTCATATACTTGTTGCATGGGCTGATGCCCCTAGCGTTGCCTTAGCCTTGCTACCATGGAGTGTTATCCTGTTAGCACTCATCATCCTGTACATAGAGGCATCCTTCGTAGATCTTAGCACCTTAGACATATGCATCTTCTTCTGATCCATCCATTAGCAGATCTATCACCTGCGACAATACCAAATGCGATGGCTATGCCATCCTTCGCGTGGGGAATGGATCCGCTATCTTCAAGCATCATCCCCGCAACTATCAAGCGAAGAGAGCTGGATGAAACAGGAGGATCTCGGTTGAGAACTGATACATTTGTGTCGCTGAGGCTATACATTCCTGTTCTCACGTCGAGCCTCAAGTCACAAGAAGAGACACTCGCAGAGGGATCGATGAGAAGGATTCGAAGGAGTGCAGCGCCGGCGCGAAAAGAAAAAGTAAAGCTATTCCAGGTATTCAGGTGGCTGAGCAAACTTTATCTTCTTCCGCTCTATGATTGATTTTCGGCTTCCTACATGCCAGATGGCCCGCGGGCGTTTCAAGGAACGATTCGCGCCCCTGGAATCCTGGCATAGTAGTGTCTTCTTCGACCTACAACAATTGTGTCCCTTCAATTTGAGCCGATGCTAAGAAATAGCACAATATGCGCCGGAGAAGGAATTGATCTCTAGACCCTGGGCCTGGAAGTCTGAGGTTGACGATTCCGGATAGGTATTTTGCTATGCTTTGTCCTTTCGCTTATCTACTTAAGGGCTGTGTCGGCGGTTAAAAGATGCTTAATCAAGACGAGCCTCTTCAGTTTCGTAGGTGGTATGAAATTGGCCGCAGCAGAGCCCAAGCCTTACGATGGATTCGCACATGAAACATTCTGTTAAGGATGCCTCGCCTGAGGTGCTTGAATCTATGGAGGATGATCCTAATATACATGAAGAAGAAGTGCTAACAGGATAACACCTCATAGTGGCGAGCTAAGGCAACGCTAGGGGCATCAGCCCATACAGCACGTTCTAATTATAGACAAACCGATAAAACCGTCAAACCGTAAAACCAACACCAACAGTCAGATGTCGCAACCACCCACCATAAGGCGATACCTATAATATATAGGTAATCAGTTAGCAATAAGAAGTACCAAAACCTGCGGCTAGTTTGGTCAATGGTTTAGGGCTATGTTAGGCGGTGCCCTAATGAGTGCTTTCATGGGGCATTCCTAGAACAGCACGCCCGGAGCAGCCCCTAGAGCACCCCCAGAGCGACCACTCAGGTCACCACCAAGGAATCACCCGAAGCATCCCTTAGTATACTCCAAGGGTCCCTTGGGGGGTGCTCTGGAAGTGCTCCGGGGGTCATGCTCTGGGGTGGTCCTATGGGAAGGTGCTCTAGGGGAGTACTCTAAGGTCCCCTTAAGGGGTACTCCGAGGGTGGTACTCTGGGGTAGTGCTCTAGGCCCCTATTAACCGTACAGCCCTATAGGGCTGGACCTGAAGCTGCTGAAGCAGGCCCTCAAAGAGCCCCCAAACATCCCCCTGGAATGGTCCCCGGATCAGTCCCCAGGGGTCTTAGTTTTAGGGCTCCTTAGGGGGAGTCTCGCCAGCTTTAGGTCCAGCCCTGTAGGGCTGTACGGGTGATAGGTAATCCCTTCTAATAGGGCCCCGTAGACGGTAGTAAAGCTCACTGCTCTAGGGCGTTCGTTTGTGAGGCTGTGTCCCACGAGGCTGACCACTGCTAGCGGTCGACGGCTGAATATATTAAAAGTATCTACTTCCTCAGCACTGCTTTGAGCACTTGTGCCACGAATCCCCGATGGCCCATGCAGAAGATCCAAGTAATGTGGACGCGCATTGGCCAAGTCTGAAGGAGTACACAAAGGCGCACTCGGCATTGGGAAACGACTGTTACTGGGTTCATGAATTGGTGTCTTCAGATGCGATTTCTGCGGGCAGAATCAGTCCAGAATATTTGGTAAGGGTGTGTTATAAAGAGACAGAAGCTGCATCGACTACTATCACTAAAGACCTTGGGACTGGATCATTTGCACTGCTGGATCTGCAGAAAATTCTTGCCGAGAAACATGTACTTGCGGTGATATTGTGTCACAGAGATAGCTCTCAAGTGGATCCGGGTGTCCTTGATCTCTTGTGGACTAAATTCAAGCTTGAGGTGTCATTCATGCGACACCACTTCGACTACAAGGAGTTCAGGGAGGAACCGGGCTGTTCTGAAGTAATTTACAACCATCTCAAAAGAGAGAACCTGCTGCCTGAAGACGAGTGGACTTTTGGCGGCCGGTGGAATCCAATTCGACTCCCGTCAGAAACGCGCGCCTCCATACTCCGTTTAAGTGTAGGCTCGGAATGCTTATCTGTCTGCTGCAGTGGTGGTATTGGTGAGTCTGTCTTCTACTAGATGTCTGGTGACGTTGGATCAATAACCTCAGAAATAGTCATCGCACTTATCCGGTCAAAAGCTGTTTATCAGGTACCAGAGACGCCATGGCTAAACCATGCTGGTACTGGTCGTGAGAGACCCTCGTATTCTTGTGCCGTCGACCTTTTCGCTGCTACCGCCGATATGTCCTCTTTAAATCTTGAACTTCCTAATGACCCATCCGAATTTTTATGCTACATTGTGCACTTCTACGCCCGTCTTTTGGTCCTAAGATGTTACGAGGATTATAGCTTGCGACATGATCCGCAACCAATCGAATTGGACGAGAGCTACCGGGTCAATCCCGAAGATTATTTACTTCAATTAGGTATGCATCATCGGCGCCTAGAATTGGTCAAATTGAAGCAAGATCTGTTCGCATACCTCGGACCGCTTGCTGCTGAGCACAAGTCAATCATGGTCGATAAGAACACAGACTCGGCTGACGATCCATATCAGCGCAAGCTTCGAAGTCTCTTGACCGATATAGAAATGCTCTTGTCTTTATATGATAATACCGTGAGGATATACGAATGGCACGTTCACGAGACCGGTTTGGATTACAAGGGTTCTCTGGCGTCAGAGCAATTGGAAGAGGCCAGAGAGTCAAAAGCTACGGCCATCAGCCTAGGCAAACTCTCTAACCTGGCTTTCTTGTACCTTCCGATTAATGTCGTTTGCGCCATGCTGGGCATGAATCTATCGATCTTCGGACAAGGGGAAGTGCCTGTGTGGGTGTTCCTCATATTAGTTTTATTCTTCGGTCTCCTAACATACCTGCCCATCTATCTACCTAGAATGGATCAGCAAAGAGTTCGGTTCTTCAAGCTCACGTATTACCTTGCATGGCGCTCTGTTCCTGCTGGATTCTGGTTTGTTGCCTTCTATTTGACCCACAATGATCGCCAGAACTTCGAGATAACGTACTCTGGTTTAGCTCAAGTATTTTTGGGATGGACCGGTCTTAGGACCAAAGGCTGGATGGATGGAAAGAATGATGATCTGTTTGAAAGCGCCAGCTTGGGCAGCAAAGCGTTTTGGAAGCAAAAAGTCAAGATGATTTTCGGTGCTGTCGAAGAATTGAGCTTCAGGAATGAAATCACGGAACTCACCGTCTGATCTGACGGATCAATCCTTGTCTTCGGTTCTTCAAGCTAAAATATTTTTTTGTTCCTAATAAATTGATGGTAACGTGGCCGTCCAATCTTGTCCCAGATGAATCTCAGACAAATAACCCAGTACTTATTGCTCGAAATATGCTACCAACAGGACGCTTTAGATTAGGCGTTACTCTCCATAAATCACAGAAGAGCACCATGGTAGATTAATTCTTTATTTGTTTACCTAAAAAGATAGTCGGCGTCCATATTCCTCTTTCTGTTGAAGGCGGGTATTTTCGTTGCTCGTTGCTGAGCAATGAGCCATCGAAATAGCATGTCAAGCTGCTTCCGTCATATCTAGTAGTAAGTTGATAGAATTGGTTCAGTAATAGTATTCTCTTCTTGTGGATGGATTGGCTGGAAGGTATTGTTGTGGAGGGGGACGGGCTTGCTAGGCTGGTGGCTTTGAATCTTTGTTTTGGCGATTGGATATGATGAGTATCAATTTTGATGCTTTGGTATCCGTAAATTTGAGTCCGTGTGAACCATGATAGCTAAGAGGGCCTTCTCATATAGACGTTGGAATTCTTTTAATGCTTTCATATCCGCAACTCCTAGTCCTTATGAACCATGATAGCGAAGACGAATTTATAATAAAAGCATACACCTATGCTGTACGGCCTAGCTTCTTTTGCATATCCAAGATCGCAGAATTCGCTATGAACATAGTCTCCGCCTTCAACCGGGCTTCGGATGAGGTATGCCGGATGTCAGAGTCTTTGCGCTGAGGCCCAGCCGGAATATGGGATCCTATCAAAGGTGGCCATACGGAGACACAGTTGTTACGTACGCAGTATTTCCCCATATGGAAATCGATGGCTTCGTTGATGTCAAGCAGCCAGGCCAGGAGCGTCTTCGCACTCCTACTATTGATGGCGTATCCCCATGTACAAGCCATGCCTCCGCGAGCCCAGAAAACGAGGTATTCCCTACCTCCTGCATCTTGAAAGGATAATGATTCTGGCCCTTGCGGCCATGCGCAAGCTCCTATCCAAAGGATATCCCAGTCATCGCCGTATGGACTTTGAGTGGGTGTAGCGTCTGTTATTTGCTTGGAAGAGTGACGGCTAGAATTGCCGAGTTCTCGAGTTTTGCTGGCGAACTCGTAGAGCTGCGATCTCACATCAACATCCCAGTCTGCGTCATCCTCAATGATCAAGGCTGAAGATAGGCCCTCGTCAATCACTCTATTCCGAGGACCCAATCAGTGGCCGCTCTGTATGTCAAATCGCCCAAAACTGACCTCTTTATTGCATTTACGTGGGATTTCCAGCAACCAAGCTCTCCCATACTGTTGGTCTTGTTTGCAGTATTCCAATGCTGGGACGTTTTTTAGCATATCGTTAGGAATATACTGAGGGACACGAACAGCAGGCCATGCTACTTGTTTGATATCCTCTCCCTTGACTGCGTCCATCCATTCTAACTTCACATTTTGGTACGAAGACATAAGCGTGAGTGCATCACGTCTATCTGATCGTTCTGGGAGGCCGAGGGCGAGTATTTTCTCAAACTACTTGGTTATGAGCAAAGTCCCATCAAATGTGCGTGACGGTAGGTCTTCATACACCGAAGGTCGAGTTCTCGACATGATCCCTAATTGAGTATCCTTGTTCTAACGAAACGACTGAAGTCTCATTCACAATAGAAGTCTTGTTCGCAACCGAAGTCTCATTCGCCAACGACTCGCTGTGGCCGCTTTTCAAGTCGTCTTTGAGGGAGGATTCAACTTTCAAGACATTACTTCTTACGACCTCGATGCGATGTACACTTCCGATATACAGTAGTATCAGGGAGAAAGCAACACCACAGCCGAAGCTAGCAACGTGGAAGTGCATCCTGGAATGAGAGAAACATGTTTCTCTGCAGTCGAAAGATTAAGAGCATGACTACGCGAAGATGAGTTGCATTTATGGCATTCCAAGCAGGCCATTCAGAGTTCGCGAACAACCGCTAGGATGATGGCGCTGTGAGGAAAGGTCTCAGACGCTGCAGGCATTATCCTTAGTCGAGAATCCAACCCTCTGATTTGGATGGGAGATCAATTTCGTAAGGTGTTTGGCGCTCAATAAACGGCACTATCTTTAGCTCTAACGCCGTCACCAACTAAAACATCTGTGCAGGGATTGTGACACAGCCGACCGCAACTAACGTCTTGGCGTGATCGGTAGCAACATCTCCGCACCAGTCATGGTTCTGTTTTGGTGCAGTCAACTGCCGCGCGACAAGGCTGTGAAGGCCTAGCTCGTGTCACAATGTTAGATGGGACCCATGTTAGATAGAAGTAGGTGCAGCTCGAGTTGTGAAACGGTTTGTGGCGTTGCTCAAATCCGCCTCCAGCTGAGTTGAGGCTTGCTTTGAGCACTGAGGTAGAAATCAGGATATGTCAGAGGCAGTTGTCCTCTTCTTCAATACGTTGTACCATCAAGACTTCCTTGCCACTTCAGATTATGCATTGGTTTAATCATCCAATGAAGACGCTATCAGCCGTCCCTTTTTCTGGCCTTGATTTGATCCTGTTCAGCGTCCACTTGTTGTTTTGTATCCCTGGGACATCAGCTGTGAGCGCGAATGCGGCGTGTTACACTGGCAATGGCACAGTGTCTACGGATCTTCCGTGCGACTTGTCACAGGGCACAAGCTTCTGTTGCGGTGCAGGATGGAGTTGTCTATCGAATGGGCTTTGTCAATACCGGGACAGCACTTCTTTCGCTGAAGGAACGTGTACGGATAAGACTTTCCCTGCCAGCTCCTGTCTGGGTATATGTCTAGCCAGTATGTTAACGCTCCGAAGGGTTTCTCTCCAAGTCTTGTATCTTTGGTCTTGAAATATGCACTAATACTTGGTACCCGTTCCTAAGGTGGGAATCAGGATCAAACTCTAGTACATGACTGCGGAGGAAGTGGTGACGGTGACACCAACAGCTGGTGTTGCGCGGGCGTCGAAGGCACAACTGGCCAGGGCCAGGACTGCTGTTCTCTCAATGCTACCACCACTCTGAATCCTTATCCTTACTCAACAATTACCGTAATCACAGCGCTTTCGACGTCGTCAACAACCGTTTCATTGATTTCGAGCACCAGTTCTTTCAAATCTCTCAGCTCTTCAAATCCTTTACAAAGCACACCTACACCGTCCACGTCCTCAATACCTACTTCGAGCATCCTTTCCAGCACCGGTTTCGGACCTAACCTCAACCCAACCTCCACGCCCTCCCCATCTTCAAACAATCGCAGCGTAGCACTCGGCGCTGGCATTGGTGTACCAATAGGCGTACTCGTCTTCGCCGCCCTTGCTATGCTATTATATCGAGATCGGAGGAACAAAAAAGCCATCCGAGATTTGCAGGCGTCATTGCCGAATTATAGGAAAGCGGAATTGGACCAAGGGTCGTTGAATATTAGCGGTCAGCCCAACGGAAGGAGCGAGCTTCCCGCGGGGTTTGACCGTGGAGAATTGCCCACAGGGCGGGAGCATCAGGAGCTACCTTGAAGGATGATGTAGATTTGCAGTATAACAGAAACGACGGCGAAAAGGTCGGCAAAAAGGAGAACAGGCACAGCAGGCGGGGCCAGTCATTGACGCAACGTCCTCGGACAATTTGGCCTTTAACAAAGCAGAGATGCCTTCGGATCGGCAGCCGCCGCAAGAGTTGGCTCTTGTCAAAAGCCCAGGCTATGAATTTGTACCAGGTGAATTGCCTGACGAGTCACTGCATGAGCTGCCACCGGCACCTCCGCAAAAAGATGAAATTCATGAGATGCACGCGTCACCAGTATCTAGGATGTAATTCACTGCAGTGAATTATACATTAGACGGTTCATGTTTGATGGTTTGGATGTTTGAGTTAACGCTGGGTTGATGATATCTGTATATATGTTTTGGATACCTGTCTTTTTGCCACCTAACATAATAATTATTCTATAAGTGGACATCGCCATGGCATATCGATCGTGACTTGAGCACAGCAGGGTCTTCTTTCATACAATTACCACCAAGGAGATCTCAAATAGACGGAACTATGATTACCCTGGACACGATGAAGACAAGGCAACTGCACTTGCTTCTATAGTATATATATAACCGAACATCAAAAGGGTGGCCATTCCTCCATATTAACATAAAATCTAGTCCACTTTGCAAAGACATTCTGCCTACACTGTAAGCAGCAAGCATCACATTCATCAGTTCAATCTCTTGAAAAAACTTTCTTCAACACCAAAACCCAACAGCAATCACAGCTTCGATCACTCAGCAAAAGAGCGGAGAAGAAAAGAGATAAACAAGGACAGACTATCCAATCAGATATCCCAGAGCTACCTACCTTTAATCTTCCAAGCAGCCAACAAAACTCCAGCTGAAGACATACCACCAGACGAACTGGCAACATCCAATCCAATAAGGCACGCCATCCACTGACAGGAAGAACCAAACCCAAAAAGCACGAGGGCAGGCAGCGGATGCCAAAGCTTTATTTTATACGCAACAATCGACATAGCGGTAGTCGTCTACGCATCCAATCACTTTTACACCCGGGCCCAGGTCCCTCTCCATCCATCCATCCATCCATCCTCTAGGTTCCGCTGTGTATGCTAAAGTTAACGATAGCATGGCAGATATTGCGTTGAAAGTTCGCGGAATGGGATAGGATGGCGGAGAGAAGGAGGTTGAGTAAAGACCTGAGTAGAAGTGAGTAAAAACCTGAGTGGTGGGAGCTATACTAGAATAACCCGGCTGAGCGGGCAAAGATTTGGTGGGTATATCCTAGGTAGTTCTACCTATGTGAGTAGATAAGTAGATGTAAAACAGAGGTGCGTGCGTTCATGTGTGGAGGAAAAGGGGGTGTGGAATAGCATTGAAGAAATCTTATATATCGTTTCCTCCACTATCTTTTCAAGGAGCATAGATGTGATGGTACTGGTTATGTTATCAGATGAGACCGCCTTTCAATCATGGGAGGGATACTCTGACATGAATCAACCTACTCCGCAGGCATCGGAGATTGAAATCCTGTCTTTAGGAAGTCTTGACGTGAGAAAGATAGTTTTTGCGAAAGGGCAAAACATCATCATTAGTTTTCAAAGCAGACAAAGCTTCGCCATGCGCTGTTTCTATTCCCGCTATTTATATACAATAAAATAGACCCATACCAGTAGTTGTATGCCATAATACGCTGGAAACAACCGTATCCAAGGCAAGAAAGAGGATACCCACTCATCCTCTTGACGTTATATGAACGCACCTGCTCTCCCACCCGCACCACCACCAGGTGGCCTATCTTCCCAGTCCTTCTCCCGCCTTGTATATCCGGGCAATATCGTAGAGGGCGTGCTGGAGCCGCTCTCACTCTCTTTCTCCTCCGGTATAAAAGGGACACGACCCTGGCCAGCAGATCCTGCGGGCCGGCCTTCGAGCTGCCATTCGTCTTCGTCAGAGGGTTCGGTAGATTCTGGCTCTTCAGAGAAGTCTGGCGAAGCCAGTGTATTCTTCGAATCCCCCTTCACAAGCCCTAATCGCTCTTCCTCTGTCGCGCTCTTGATACCTGGAATGGCATGTTCTTTACTACTACCCCTTGAGCCTATACCGAGTCGTGAGCTAGGACGGTAATGTGGGCTGTCATAGGTTATTGGGGCGTCCGGTTTGTGTCTGTGGAAAGGATTTTGGAACGAGAATTGTCGTTTGGCGGAGTGTGGCGGGGGTGTGGGCCCGTGGCTCTGCCGTGAACTTGAGGGGCGTGATTCGACGCTTTCCGCCCACGTGACGGGCCTGCCACCAGCACCCGTGTATTCTGTTGATGAGCCCAAATATCCCGGTGTATCTGAGGCGCCATCGCCGCCAGGTTGACGAAGTGAAGGCGGGAGACCATAGACGTGGTCCATCTCCATGGCTGTAAGCACTTGATCTGTGGGTGGAGCCTCGTCTCTAGGAGGTTGTGGTAAAGGGGGAGTGCCAGTGCTGAGACTTTTGTTCTGCCGACTGAATTTGCTTGAGGCGTTCCGTCTGAAGCTGTGCATAAACGCGCCATTGAAGCCTCCTCCAGATCCTCCAGTGTCTGGCCGTGCATCTTCAATTTCATCCACGTCTGGGAAGGCTGACATTCCAAGTGGAGGATGTAGAGTCTTCCGTCTTTCTATACTCCCTTGAGAGCTTATTGTAGTCTTCCTCCTCCTCAGTCCGTCCCATTCGACTTGTGTGTCTTCGCCGATGGGTTCCATTTGATCCTTCATCCGATCTTCATGGACTCTCTTCGCTTCTGCCATCTCGTTCTTCTTCCTGGCCTGAGACATGGTGCGGAGTATACCAGCGGTACCACGGATGGCGTCTGCTTTCGGCTCGGATTCTGGTTCTTCCTGCTCAGCTACTGTCCGAACTTGATCCAAGTCGCCTTTGAAGACTGCTGCGTCGGGCACGTCCTTTGCTGACTTGGAGAGCTGCAACAGGACCACTCCCGCACAAATCTGCAAGAAGCCAAGGACGACCGTAATAATCGATGTGACCGAGCCTTTGAACCCTTGGAAGAGGATGGCTGAAGCGACGATGGTGGAGCTGGTAAAGAAGACGTAGTAGGTTGGCGTGACGAGCGCGGCATTGAAAATATTTAAAGCTTTCTGTAAGCAAAGTTCAGTCAGCGCGTATAATCAAGAGAAGGTTTCAGGAGCCTTGTACCCACATTTAAGAAAATAATCTCTGTAACTAGAGTAATGACCACAAAAACAAGCAGAACGTATAAGAACCAATGATTAAATTGCGGAGTACCGCCCGCTTGAGTAACGATCGCAGCACCCAGCCCTTGGGTTGCCACAACGCTCAAGCCTCCAATCAAACTGCAGATGCTCAAATATACCAACATGCTCTTCTTGCCGTATCTGGGTCCCACCCAGAGCGCAATGAATGCACACCCGAGAATGATAACTCCAGCGTAGCTCAGGAAGCCAGGCGCAAGGACAAAGTGCTGCATGTCTTGTATTGTACCGGCAGAGGATTGTGCTGGAGCATTCATGACTATGACCACCGATCCAACAATGCAATTGAAGCATCCAACCTTCCCTACAAAGCTCAGCCGTTCCTTCAGAAAGATGGCCGAGAGTATAGTCGTAATGACCACAGACAAGGCGCCCAATGGTGTAACAAGTATAGCGTCGACGAAAGCGTAAGCGACAAAATTGCATATTTCCCCAATGATCATCAATGTCATGCCGCTCCACCAGAATGCATTCTTGAGGTAGCCATAACCCTCGCCTGCCTCTTCATTGTATTTGACGTTCGCCCTCAGCAACCCAGTCTTTTTCAAGACGAATGAGGTGCCAATGAAGAGCCCAGAGGCTACAGCAAGTGATATACCAATAGCCTTGTAGACTGGCGGCCGTTGCTTTTCTGGTGCGGGCGTTGCAGCAGCTCTGGCATAGATTTCATGGGCACGTGCTAATATATGCGCTGCGTTCTCCATTTTGGCGGCTCCTGCTGGAATATCCTAGGGTTCTCTTGCGGAATGTTTTGGAGCTCTGATGGCTTATCTAATAGAGCCTGCCATATGTATGCTTGGAAAGGTTGAGAAGGATATATGTAAGGTATTGGGTAAAAGGTTGTGAGAATGTTCGTCAAGCGTTATCGTGGTTCCATGAAGCAGCTATTGGACCTGATTTCGTCGTGGAGCGTACGTTCTAAGTGTAGGTCCTTGTTTGTCGTAGATTCGTAATGCAGAGGCGGAGGAAAGATAGGTACTCTTAGCGCTGCGAGCTGGCTTGCCCTTTGTTTCGGCGACAGGAACAGTGTTGAAGTTAGTGTATGGTCGATAGGACAAGATCAAGTGCCGTAAAGAGAGAATGAAAGTGCGTCTCCTGCATTCAAACTGAGGACGCTGGTGGAGCTGCGATAGGAGGGAAGCTTGCAAGATTTCTGCCCCCAATGTAGGTCACAGGGACAATGATAAAGAATGAAAATGTAGCGAGTTCAAAGCGCGATTGGTGAAAGGATTTCTTTGTCTTTATCGTTCAAGGCTATGGTCGTTGCGTCGTTGTTTATGGAGGCGCGGATAGCCACTCTCCCATCCACCCAGATCTTGGTCCCAGGTACGTCAATCCTAATTTGGATTAGCTCCGCCACCGACGCGCAACTTCGTCTGGCCAACCAGTTGAATGGGAGGACCCTTTTTGAGACGGCCCGCGAATTGCGTGGCGGCCTATTAATAGACGAACAAGAAAGTCCTCCACTACCGAATACGTTTACCTTGCCTATTCCTTTCAGTTCGATGCAAGACTGGAATTACGAAGTATGCAAGATGCATGGATTGATCTAAGATGCCTAAAGTGCAAAAGGCTAGAAGTAGGTAGGCTCGCTGTTGATCCTTCTCCCTGACTATTACTATACATATCCACAACGCCGAAGATTGTCCCAGATGGCATAGATGCCCTGGATATCCTTCATATCATTCATTTCATAATCATGAACATAAAATGCCATACCAAGTGCAGCCACAACGTACATACCCGCTGGTCTATTTCACCTTTTACCTAGGTACATGCTCAGGCTTCCGCGCCATGTTAACCACAGGCGGAGGACCATCATCGTCAGGGTATGGCAAAGGCGCGTTGCCGCGTGGATGTGGGTTTGAGTTGTGCCGTCGTGCTGGCCGAGCACCGTGAAGCTGAATTGGAGTTTTCGGGGGTAAAGGGGGAGCCTCTGGTGCTCTCGGCGAACCGTCCCTTCTATGCTCGTTGCTCGCTCGATGTGGCCTGTCCTCAGACACCCTTTGCTCAACTGAATTTACAGGTTGTGGGTACTCATCCGAGGCCACTATGGTGAATTTATCCTGTGGGCTGGAAAAGCGCTGATAGGGATTCAGCTGAGTCCCCGGATACCTGGGTCCAGGCCGGCTGAGCGGTCGAGGTACAAGCGGTGTCGCATCCCCACTAGGAAGTTCGACTGCTTGAGGTTCTGAAGGCGGAATGTACGGCTGTTGCTCGTAGTTCCTCTCGTAGCTATCGTTTGCTCGCTGGACCTTGGTAGCAATTTGCCTTCGCATGGCTTCAACCTTAGCCATCTGCCTGGCTCCATCGTTGAGCATGACCTTCACAGCTGGCGTATTCAAATATGATTGCGTGCTGTTACTGATATCTGCTAATCTGTTCCACTCGTTCATCCCAAATTCTCCGACACCTACTTCCACATTCAATCTTAGATAGTTCTCAGGGTTAATACCTCTTCGCGGTAGGTGTATTGAAAGCATCTCCTTATGCGTCTTTTCGCAGCCTTCAATTTTCGCAATTAGCCTCCTCTTTGCTTCAACAAAAGATCCGAAACCTCCTGCAAATCCCTCCCACCATTCTGCCTGCATGTTTTGCGTTCCACTTGGTCGCTTTCCTGTGCCTATACTGAGGAAGAGACCAATAGTTTGACCCGGCCATTCGTTGACTAGAGCTTCTTCAAGGATCTGTGGAGCTGGGTTGTAAGTTGGTGTATTTTCAGAGTTAGTAAGACCGTAGCCTTCGTCAAGAAAGGTAGATGTCCCTATTCGTATTTCTTTGAAGGCAAGTTTTGTAGCGCTGGTTGCGCGGCCGGCCTGCCAGATCATGCATTCTGACTCGATCGCGGGTTGTGTCCTTGATGGGTAGGATCTGAGTAACACAGTAGTCGAACTGCCCTCATTATGACCTTTCAGAACAGCAATTACTGCCCTGTTTTCTTATTAGCACGCAATCGCCGCCGGATTTACTCGTATACTAACGTCTTTGTCCGCTTTTCCCTCCTCGGGTCCTCAAGTGGCGCATTGGGATCTCCGAGTGCTGTCCAACTATCTGAAGAAATTCCACTAAATCGATTCACCGTAGAGCTGGTAGAACTCCTAGGCATGCCATTTTTATCACTCATTATACTCTGGGGTCTTGAAAAGCTCTCAGGACTCTTTGGCATCTCTCGATATTCATCCTCTTGGCTTACGTCCCTTTCATGCTCAAAAGATCGTACGCACTGCTTTATTGCATCTTCGAGCTGCGAGGCTTTGAACAGCGTGGATCTGTATGGTATTCCTGCGATTGTCTTATCGGTCTCGAAGACTTTTTTTGTCATCTGAACATACACCCGCATGCAATCTTTAGTGTTCATTCGTAGTCTTCCTAACATTATCGCGATCAAACCTCCAGTCCCAACGCCTGCGATGAGATCAAAGTATTCGCATGGCTTGGGAACCTGATCTGGTTCCGGTGGTACGCCATGGCATTCAGTGTATGTCTTGTGCATGAAATCATGTAATAGGATGAGCATAGAGTAGCCGCGAACACCTCCGCCATCTATCAAGGATCAGTAGATGCAGAAAAGGTAGATTTCAAATGCGCCTACCTAGAGATAGGATGCGCAGTGGTGTTCCTTTGGTAGTATCTCTGCGACGAAGCCCTGAAGGCTCCATCTTGAAGGCTGTTCAGTATCCTAGGGGGCTTATGGAGCGCGAAAGGCGACAATCTGCTTATATTGCCTGAGCTGGTTCTTAGACTCTCTTTTGATCACTTTCTAAATCTGACACGAGTGTTCCGTAAGCGATAGTGTAGATAATATTCGAACTGTAGTAGTAAGGTGCCTGGAGCGGCTGTCAACAAGGGAGGCCGAGGTCTACCTAGGTACTTCTGGTGGCGGTTATCGATAGCGATAGAGTATGATACGATGAGAATCGCATGAACTCTTCCTTCGCTCGTTTACCGTGACGTAGCGCTCGCGGAGCTCTGAAGTCATTTGGGGAAGGTGAGCTGCTGACGGTTAGGCATTTGGCTTGGTGTACGGTCTCTATCTGCCTATGGTACAAGATTTCGCCAAGAATGCCATTGCGGCTGTGCTATTATCATCTTTGCCTTTGTTGGACATGACGGCCATGACATGGATCTTTTTGCCTTTGAGGGAGGCAGTGCCACATTCATGTTTAAGGGCTAAACTATTAACCTGGCCCTTGAGTGTTTTCGGCAGCGCATAATGTAGGCAAGAGATAGCAAGACGATAGCTGAATTACAATATCCTAAGGACAGGTCTTTCTACAACACTATGATACGAGGTTTCTATCGCGTCTTGTGCAGACGACAATGTTTCTGATGAGAGAAGTTCATAGACTTCGTATATATCAATACTTTTTTGATATAGTGCCAGAAAAACCTCCATCTCAGTCATATTATTAACAAGATAGCGCAGTCGTTTAGCCATGGCCCAAAAAGGGGTTAGCATCTTGAGAACAGCGCCGTGATGCTCAGCAACCATATCTACCTTACCCAAGCCTGCCCACTAGTATTTCTGAACCCTGCACAATCGCTTGGCTATCCGCCTAGTTGTTATGTTGCTGCTACATCTATGTAGAAGGCTCTAGCCTTAAACAGCCATGAGAATCAAACGTGGCTCACCGAACTCTCTCCTCCAAGGGACTAGAGTTCTGATGGCCCTCGTCTATTTCCTTTAGCCTCGTGGTGAGACCGGATCGAAGTGTAGAGTCCTTGATTCTTCAAATCTTGAGCCTTGCGACTTGGAGAAGACTACATGACGGTTATCTTTCATCGCCTCTCCTGTAACATCATTCCAATCATCTCCAATCAGATCACATTTTCGATACACGTGATTATTTGGAAACGTAAGTTGCGGCACTCTCTTGTCGCCCCGTGTCTGGCAATGGAGAACGTGCAAGTTTCGGAAAATGCGGGTGGTCGCTTTCCCAGCATAAGGCTTTCAGCACTCAGAGAAGATACCCAAGAACTCGGATAGCCTTCAAATAAAAGCCTGTTTCAGTG
Source organism: Cladonia metacorallifera KoLRI002260 (assembly GCA_000482085.2). NCBI lineage: Eukaryota > Fungi > Ascomycota > Lecanoromycetes > Lecanorales > Cladoniaceae > Cladonia > Cladonia metacorallifera. Next base: position 1,645,346 of record KI911115.1, on the reverse strand, counting down.
CAAGAGATGCGTTGGCGTTACTAGCTGAAAGATGTCTCTTGCACGCGAGAAAGCTATCTGGACGGCATTTTCCACATGAATGAAACACTTAGAACATTGAGTAATTGGAATAGTGCATACTGAGTTAAAGGAGAGAATTCGCGAGGTGGTCACATCGACTTATCCGGAGGAACGGATGTGAACCTTATTACGGTGGACAATATGTCAGCTTGATGGCTCTGGAGCAAAGGTCTCCGGCAGTTTGAAATTAACTTAAGTGTCCGAGACCACGTGAATATCGTCTTGAGCCACGTGAGAGACCACAGAGACCATGCCACCCACACCGACTGACGGAAGCGGAATAGTTGCATGGGAAGCTGCAGTTCTTATCCTATCCGACGATCGAGATCCGGTCTTATGAGGTAGCCAAGACAGTAAGGCTGCGTTATTGAGTCACAGTAACATGGACTGATATGAGGCCATGCTGGGTCAGCCGTGTGTAATGAAAAGCCACCGGATGTTCCCTGCGCTTGATCCTTCGATAGGGCTGTAACATTGATGCACAGTAAGGGGCTCGAAGTGAGTATTGGTGTTAATCAATAATGTGCCTGAAAAAGATGGCCAGGCAACAGGGCTGGTGCATGCAGACGCATCCTATCTTCACCGGTTGGACATTAGCCCATCATGGCTTGCATCGCTATCCATGACTTATCTTGTCGCAGTCATAGTGGCTGCAAGCTCTTATGAAACAGGCAGAAGATGTGCTATTCGACTTCGCCAAAAGATGACCACAGTAGCGTTCATTGGCGATGATTAATGTATCGGGCCGCAACGTGCACGTGGTGTATCCAATGTCCGCTCTTTTGGAAGCCAAGATTGTTGAGTCCAGTCTTGACGTGTTCGGTGGGTGGGGACGATCAAGCCGTCAACTGGATGAGAGGTGCGGAGAGGCGATGCGTTGACGAGTACGCCTTGGCTGTGAAGGGGGAAGAAGGGGAGAGAATGGATACGGTGCGTTACCGAAGACTGTGGCGGAGCAAGAGTCGATGATAAAGGCTTGGCAGGGCAACTGTGATTGGAGGTGTTCCCGCTTATGCATGTAATCAGCGGGTTCAGCTTGCCTTCTAGGGAGCTTCTAGTGTAGCTATTGACTTCTTTAAGGGCTCTTAAGGCCTCTTATGGCGCCACCATCCCCCAACGATGACTCGAGAATGAGCATCACTAGGTCACGTTAAGAATCACTTAGGGTGACATGGCCTCAGCCCGTCAGAGCCTCATCATTGTGACCCTGGCCCCTCGTCTGAATTTTGATTTATCGAGGCTGCGCATTTACTCTTTCTCCTCACCTCATACCTCTTCCTCAATATGACATATCACCTTGTCATCGACATCGACATTCACATTCCTTCAGCATAGACACCACTGGTGACGCGATCGTGTAAAACCACCAACATGGCAGAGTTAGGGTACGCCACTTCACCAGACAGGCACAAGCAACACGCAACAGCTAATACTGTTGATCACAGGATTATAGCTTCGATCATTCAGGTCGCTGGAACTGGCTTCAGGCTTTCACTCCTCCTAAATGGCGTTGCATCAGAAATAGCGAGTGCCGACCAGGATGTTCGAAACGTGGCTAAAGGCATCTCGTTATTCTCTTTGATGCTCAAGCAAGTTGGCAAGACCATGGAGGAAGGAAGAGCAATAGCATCCCAACAAGCCATCGATACTGCCACCGAGATCAAAGACCAGAGCGAGAAGGTATTTGAGGAAATAAGAGGCATGGTAGAATTATCACATGCCAGAGATGATTACGGAACCCGATCGATAACTGTCGTGGAGAGGGTCAAGTGGTGTTTTAGAAAGAACAAAGTCCAATATTTGTTGGGCCAGCTCGAATCACTCAAACTCAGTCTTTCCATAATGCTTCAGATCCTACAAATGGGCCAAACAATGGCCGTCGCACGGTGAGTCAATAGTTGATTCGGTCACGGCTGGTCTGACAAGTGCTTACAGGGACGATCCATCCAAGACCCCGCTCAGAGATAAAGCATTGCAACAAGAAAAGGCGGAGATAAACAGCATGATTCTTGTGCAACACTGGTCGCTTGTAGAGCTTCGCAAACTCTATGAGCTGGCTGATCAAGAGGCAAGGAACGAGCCGCAGAGCCCATTGCTAGACGATCCGCCCCCCAGCTATGAATCATATCGGGCGCTTGAGCAGGGTCCTCCTGTGGAACTGGCTCATGACAAAAATCAACAAATATCCTTGCACGTACCAACAGAACCCCCAAATTCGGAGGACAGCTCCCAAGCTATAGTCAAGTACCAGGAAAGGCCTATTCAACAACTGGACGCCTCTTTCAACCAAGCTTTGGCTCGGGAAAATCGTGTTATGAATGCTGATGTGCCCGACATTGTAGACCATTTGTTGAGTGAATGGACTCGTATACCTGAAATGCAATCGCAGTCCTCACCACCTAGAAACTCGCCGAGAGATATCAGGAGAAAATCATATTACGAGAGTGATACAGATGACACATCAGATTCGGAGTTCGAAGGATCGTTGACCGGAGGACGTTACTTGGAGGGGCCACCCCGAAACAGACACAGAGGCAAGGTACAATTTCGTGCTCGTGTAGAGAGCGATCCAGAAGACGCCGTGCGAGAGAAACCACGGGAGCGTGGCCCTAGTAAACATGTCCTCCAATCCGGTGACAGTGACACAAGCTCCGACTCCGATAGTGGACCACCGCCTTCACGTACGCGACCACTTCCCCGCCGCGGCAGTGACGCCAGCTCCCATCACAGTGACACATACGACCGCGTCCGTAGGCCGTACATGAGTGGCGGTCTCAGTCATGTGCCCGAGGATGCTCCCGGCAGCAGGACCGCTTCTCGCGGAGTTCCTCCCTCACCCATGCCAGTCCCCATCCGTCCAATGGCAACACCAAACCAACAATGGCCACCCACCCCTCAAGGCACGCCCTCGAACCCCGGCTTCCGCGCCCCCTCCTTCAACGGTCCCTACCCCGGTTCTCCACGCATACAAACAAACGGCTCCTACGCCCCACCACCAGTAAATGGCCACTACCCCCCGCCTACAGGCTACATGCCCGGTCCCAGTCCCCAACCCCAAGCTGGAACCTACTTCCCCCCACGAATGCAAATGCCAGGACCCCCACCTATGCCGCCGCAGCAACAACAACAACAGCAACGACCACCACGACACCACCGCCACCACAGGCATGAAGATAAGATCGCACGGGAAAGAGAGAAGGCGCAGAAAGCAGAGGAGTCGAGCAAGAATCTGAAGCGGGGATTATTTGGCGGCGCGGCTTTGGCGGGAGTGCTGGATTTGTTGCAGGGATTAGATGGGATATGAATATGATATGATAATGAGGGAATACGGGAAAAGTTTGGATGAAGCTGGATGTGGATATGGATATGGAGTTGGGTTTCTATTAGGAGTGATCATATTGCATGAAGCGAGGAGCGTTCTGGGAGCTACATGAAGGATGATCTATGATATCACGGCTTTTCTCATGGGTTTTGTAGGGATTTCTATCAAATTGAAATAGTTGTATTATATGAACCATATGGGTATGAGCTTTCATGCTTGTTAATGAATCTAATTTTTCCAACCGTAATTTTTTCGATTACTTATCGCTTTGGGCTTAATGTATTTTTTGACTTGTAAGGAATGAAAGGAAAAGCAGGATGCATGTGGATGACTATGATCTTCATGCTGCTGATGAATCTCATTGTCTTTCCTTTTCCAATCTATCCATCGCTTTGGGCCTAAAGTATCCTTCTTTGACTTGTAAGGAAAGGAAAGGCATGGTGGCGCCCGGATGCACGTTGGGAAGTAATGCATGTGAAGAAGTCTTCAGATAGTGTATGTACTTGATCTAATAATCAAATCATCCTATCGAGCCCTACATTTGTTTCTAGGGTCATGCTGGACATCCTTCAGCCCGTCCACACTAGCCCAGATCGTGAATACCAGTAATACCCGCCATGTTCCTTCCTGTCTATCCCACATTGTGGATACTAGTATTACCAGCCAAGTTCCTTCCTTACAGATGATAGTCTCGAAACAAAGGACCGAACTATGTCAAAACACCCAGAAGAATGTCTCGTGGTCATCTATTCAGTATCATTCCTTTCAGTCGCTGAGAACATCATCATGTTTTCCTCGAACTTTGCGTTGAGAGCTTGAGCATCCTTCCCAATCTCGGAATCAGGCGGGAACCAATGCAAGGCTGTGGTGATTATAAGCCGGAAATCTCGCTTATACTCTTGAACAGAGGCGTAACCGTCATCGATGAGTTTCCGCCTCAAAGTCTTCAAGTCCATGGGCTCTTTCTTCACGATGTATCCGTCGTTGTCTGCCACAAAGTGTCTCCCTCTGTTTGTGATGGGGTTCTGGAGATGTAGAGACGTCTTTGTTTTCATTAAGCTCTCTGTGATCTGGAGGAGGATTTTCTTCTGCTCTGCAGTCATTGCTGGAGCTCGGCAATCCTTTTCGTCTTTGGTGAGGTCAATGGGCTCCTTTTTAGTGACGGAAGCATCTTCCCTCCTGATCTTGAAAGAGTCGTAGCTGCCAGGATTTGAGTTCAGGTCCGGGCGAGGCTCGCAATCGTACTCTTTGGAAGTGGGAAGGGGAGGGCTGGACGCTATTGAGAATGAGCACTCTCAGTCACGAAAGATACATAGAATGGAACAAGTACTGCTTGTCGAGCGTTGAAGCCCTGAAGTCCCTGACTTCATATGCACACTTGCGCGGTTGGATACCCGTCGCTTCGTCTCAACCCCTGCCGGTGCACGTCCTCGAGGAGAACGAGACCGGCGGCCTCCTCGCCGAGCCAGGCTAGGGGATCGCCATCGACGCTGATACTGTTCGTGAGATCGCCAACAATAGATCAGACGGCCTTTGCCGTCGTGGACATTTAGCCTCCCACCCAAAGTGGCGACCTCGTAACTCAAAGGCAACTGGTTGAGTCTGTACTTGGTTTCGCCACTTTGCTCGCCGATGTGGATGACTTGAGAACTAAGTGGTACGCTGTGCGTAGCGTTTTCATCGGTAATAGAGAGCACGTTGGATCCGATACAATCGACGGTAATCATTCGGGCCATCTATAGAACGAGAATATTAGCACACTTGGGAACTTGCATTTAGCGTCTATATTGGTACTTGGAGTGCGGTATTCTAAACGGATGCGAAGACAACTGGGCGAAAGAAGCGGCAGAGCGTACACTGACTGATGTCAATTAGATGGTTCGTTGGGCTGTTGATCGACTGAACCAATTGCTGAGAGGTGGGTGGAGTAAGCGTATGGCAGAAGACGCCAAATTGATCTTGTAGAATCGAAGTATAGAATTGTCCGCAGCCCTTCCTAGGAGCTATGAGGAAATATTGCAAGAATAGTTCTTCAACTCCCAAGCGAGCTTCTAGTCAAGAGACTGCACGCGTTCTACTTCCGAATGAGTAGGAAGAGGTTGCTAGCTCATGTGTGTAACTCTTGACGGCAAAGGACTGATCCTTTCTTTAAGTTTGAGAGAACAAAATGATCGGAATTTCGAGGACAATTCCGGCTTTGAGCGTGCATAGACAGTAGAATGATCGGCGAGGGAACCTCTGGTTCTGAGTTCCAAGGGAGGGGAGAGCAACGAAACCTTGGGCATTCACTTCTCCTGTGAATATAGGCATACTGAAAGCCTACATATTATTGGCTAAGTTCCCTAAGGAAGTGACTGACCGTCCGAATTTGCACTCGCGTATGTTCACTTTTGCTGGTTTGTTCCACTCTGACGCTTCCACGGTCAAGCATTTGTGAAGGAGTTTGGCCCTTTTCTCGGACTGATTGAGCTCTGATCTTGGAATGCAGAGACTCTTGTAGTGAAGCATGCTCGGATCATGAGGCGCATCGCTGACCCATAGCTATGAAAATAAACAGGCAGCTCGGTACAAGGAAATAGTGATGCATAGGTAAGAATGCTCTGGACCCCAGGCTGCATTCAGTGCCATGAGAGTACAACAGTGGAGTTCCACTCACAATGCCCCAGGTCAGGCCCCGCTCTGCTTCCTTCACCTAACTCTTTATATGAGTTGAGTTTAGCAGTTTTATGACATGACAAACTTGCCATCAATACGGCTGCAAGGTTACCGAACCAGCTCGTTCGGCACACTTGGATGGCTTTCTCGGTCCTCTTGGGCGTACTTTGCGTTAGATTCGTTACGCTTTTGCCATTGATAGGTGTGAAAAGCATGATGCTAGTTACGGCTCACTTCGATTCAGTCGGTAACCTCTAGCCCATATGCTTCTCCATTGCTGGATATATCGTGAGCACTTCACTCACAAGATGACGGGCAAGGCCCAAGAGAACTTTTCTCTCTTGTCGTTGCTTTTCTTCCAAGGTGATTCTGCTGTCATATCCAATGCGGCAATCTCTTCCATTTCCACAGCAATCCCCACCCACCGAACACTGACGTAAGGCCCGTGAATATAATTAGAGGCCCGTAAGTCGTTCCATAACCAAACTTTGCCATCGAGCTTATGCTTCCAGCTTTGAGTAGCGGCACACTGGCAAGTCCACCACTCACATATCCAATCCCCCTTGCACCATTCAGCAGACCATACAGCATTCCCGTGTCGATAGCCTCATTGCGCTGCGCAGCTTCACGTTCCAGCTCATTAATGACACCTCCCCAAGTCGCGCTGTAGCCGGAGGCAAAGAAGCCGAAGGTGATGGTGAACAGAACCAAAAGCGCCATGCTACCTTGCGAGGTCAAGCCCCAGCAAAGGAAGGCGGATATAGCGGAGCTGACGGCAGATATAGCAGTTACAGTCGGGGCCGACAGAGGGAAGCGCTTGTTGTCGCTAAGATATCCGAAAAAGGACGAGGCGAGGATGCCAGGAACGTTGAAAAGCGTGAGCATAAGGGTTGCCGAGGTCTGAGACAGTAAAGTGACTTCGTGGGCGTATGTGTTTAGATATGTTTGCGGAATGCCATATCCAGAACTTTGAAGTATGATGGCGACGCTGTAAACATAGAAGGTCTGGTGTTTGAGGAAATGCCAGGGCATCTTCCGGGTCCGATGAGTACTCGAGGATATGCTCGAAGGATGAGTTGGTATCAAGAATATTGCGGGAATACTCGATCCGGCCGCAATAGTTGTCCATATTCTCAACGTTATACGAAACCCGTAGCGATCAAGAAGGAAACGCAACAAGAATGGACAAGCAGATCCCACAATGTTTTTGCAGGATAGAACAACTCCATACGCCACAGCTCGATTGCTGGTAGTAAACCACTCGCCCAGCGATAGGGTGGTCGGGCTATAGACAAGAGCACATCCTAACGCCGCCATGACTCCCTGTGTCACGACCAAATGCCAGACTTGAGTGCTGAAGGAGGACAGGAGGAAGCTGATGCATGAAAGCGCAGCACCGCAAAGAGCTGCGGTCCTGCGTCTACTGGCCCATCGTCTGGAGAATAGGGCGAACAGGAAAGGCATGGAGAGGTACATGACGCCGTTAGAGGTTGTGCCGATGATACCAGTGGCATCACGATTCCCTTGCAGCGACCAGTTGCTGGAATAATATTCTTGGAGGACGCCATAATTCATGGCGAAGCCTACGTGCGTGAGTAGAATTGCAATCACGGTGCAAGACTTAGCCTACCCCAGATCGGGAGCTGCAACATCGCGGAGCCCACGAGAACACAACCCCTCATCCAGTTTGATTCCCATTGCCTTGAATCCGCTTGGTCGAGGTTGCTTTCATCATGTTCGGTATAGTGGGACTCTTGCCCGCGAACGTCGGACGGCACTCCTTCACGCAAAGAGATATCCTCATTCCGTGTCATTGTGAATCAGCTGGAGGCTGGTCTGTGGAATAGGTTGCCGGCGAGCCAGTTCGTGGTGCCTTGCTTCAACTGCAATGACGTCACGGGGAGCCGGGGACAGATTTATGACGACCACCTTCTTGTGTTCTCACGCTCGTGAAGCTAGTTACTGCGGAGTATTCCCTGCACCCAGAATGGGTAACCTGTGGACTGATCGTTACATGGAAGATGCTGGGTTGTTGCCATTGAAGCTTCAACCTCCCGTAATGACGTCGAAAATCCTCAGCAATGACGAAGTGTGCAGCAATGGCAAATGCAGCAGAACCGCTCCTTTCTCACAGTGTACTCCTAGTATTTTTCTCATTGATCTTCGAGAACGGTGCTCTTACCCTTCGCTGGCCACCTTGAAAGGACTTTGAATGAAACAAGCTTCAATTGCACTGGACTACAACCCAAAGACAATTCTGTCTCAAGTAATAACCTCCACAAAATGTCAATTGCTAAGGACTCCCTAAGCTCCATACCGACATGCTACGCAACAGTCTCCATCGGGACACCAAACCACAACTTAGAAGAAAAACTTAGAGCTATTGCTGGTGCTGGTTTTCAGGGCATTGAGCTAGGCTTCCCCGATCTCCTCTCATTCGCTTCGAAAAAACTTGGCCGAGATGTAGGCCCGCAAGAGTTCGATATATTATGCAACTCCGGATTGGAGGTCAAGAGAATATGTACGGAGCTTGGGGTAAAGATCGTCATGCTACAACCCTTCTCAAATTTTGAAGGATGGAAGCCGCAATCGGCGGAGAGAAAAGATGCTTTTAAGCGTGCAAAAGGATGGATAAAGATTATGGAAGCTGTGGGAACGGATATGCTGCAGGTAGGCTATCCGTTTCTAAGCTACACCACTCATCTAACGTGGCTAGGTCGGTTCTACAGATTCTCCAATCCCCACAGCACGAGACGTAGCGGTCTCCGATCTCAAAGAACTCGCAGATCTACTTGCTCCTCACAACTTCCGGCTAGCATACGAGAACTGGTGCTGGTCTGCACATGCTCCCGATTGGAAGGATGTATGGGAAATTGTAAAGAAGGTCGATAGGCCCAACGTTGGTTTGTGTCTCGATACTTTCCAGACTGCGGGAGGCGAATGGGCAGATCCAAGTACACAGTCCGGGTTACTGGAAGGAGAGGAAAGCCGAGAAGCTATGGAAAAGAAGTTCCAAGAGTCTCTTAAGAGTCTTGCCGCTACGATACCGCCTGAGAAGCTCTACATCCTACAAATATCAGATGCTTATAAGCCTAAAACCCCCCAAGATCCGGATCCTGATGAGAATGGTTTGAGGCCGAGAGGCAGATGGAGTTCGTGTCTTAGACCTGTACCGTTCGATGGAGGGTATCTTCCTGTTGTTGATGTAGCAAAAGCGATTCTGAGGACCGGCTTCCGTGGATGGTTTTCCATGGAGGTGTTTGATGGCGGACCGGACGGCCAGGATCAGGAATGGAAGGATATGCCAGGATATACAAAGAAAGCGATGAAGGCTCACGAGAAGCTTTTGCAGGAAGTAGTGGATGCTTAACGACTTGCATGTATCCAATTATAGAATGGAAGAAACATTTCATTTCATGACAGACGCTTTGAGACCTGTCAACAAGAGATTTTTTACTGTGGGAAGCGAATTCATTGATTGCTACGCATGCCCTTGAGAGGTATGTCATTCGCAAGCATCTAAGCCAATAACTCCACGATCTCGCCAGTCTCCGCATGATCTAGCAAAGGAATGAAATATATAACATGCTGCAAGATCACCACCCAGAATACTACCAGCAAAACCACTCCCCTCCAAACCCTTGGCGGCCTCCTCAGCAAGCCCGTCAACCGCATCGACATCACCATTTCACTCTTCACTAAACCATGTGTATACCTGCAATGACCAAGTTCTGGAATACGCCCTATGTTGCTTTTCTTTCCACTCCAACAAAATATTGATACTTCCACTCCCAATTTGCTATCTCATCCAAGTCACTTTTGCTCAAAACCGGTAAGTGGGGTATGTTGGATCTGTGAGATGGATGAACGAGTATGCATAGTCTGAGGAGCTCGAATCTATGGAATGAAGCTCCTGATATATATGGTGGGATCAGCACCTCTGAGTGTCAAACAATAGTGTTAGAAGACGTTAGAATGGCAAATAGCACACTGATGCTGTTTGTCTAATATGCTGATGCTGATTATCTAACATACTGATTGTCCACTAGGGGTTTTAGATAATTGGACGAGTAAAAATGTATTATTGGATGTGAACCGGTCCTAGGCTTGTTTTGTTTTGCTGACTCTTTCTCTGGCGGCGCTCTCTTGTGATGCTTAGTCCCGGTATCATTGCGGATTTTTCTGACCCTCGGTACGTCTCCTGAAGTCTCGCTTTGCTCGTTCGGGATCGTAAACGGTGGATGGCTTAAAATCAACTGATGAAGATGCCTTGTAGGTGATAATGTTGCCTCTGTCGCCTGATTCATACAAATAGCATCCTTGTCGTTCAAAGGCCTCGATTATCGCCGCTCTAAATTGCTTTGTGTCATCTAATAGAGACGACCGGTTACTCTGACCAGTCCACCAGTGCAAAGTAGAACGGGTGGCAAAAGAACTCCCGGCCTCGGGATTTGTCCTTAAGATGATATCCCGCAAACTTCTTCCTGTAATAAGCCGAAGGGCATGGGCTGCAACGGCCTCAACACTAATGCCCGATTGCCTCAAAACAGTGAACCAAAGATCCAGTTTATCCTGGAAAAAGGCCTCCAGTGTCGGAGTGAGGTAACCGTCGCAGACGGCGCAAGGGTCCACGCCGTTGGAAAGAAGAACGCTAAGACAATGCTTCACGGCGCTGATTTTCTCGTCAAATGATTCTTCGATCATCCAGTGAAGTGATGTCAGGCCACTAGGTTGGGTAAAGGCCAGATCGATTTTGAGTCTTTTGCACAGCTTAACTAATCTCTCGAACCTTGATTGATACGCTAATAGATCGTCGGACCGGCCCCAAAGGGAAATAAAAGCCATGTACCAATCCAGGCTATAAAGATCTAGTTGAATGACATCCCAATGGAAATTGCTGTCATTACCAACAACGTCAAGAATGTTCTCGAGATCCCACTCAACGGCCCAGACCAACAGAATCGGGAACGTGATAGAATCAACATCGGATCCAGCATTGATGAGTAATCTGGCTGTATCGAGTCGAGCTTCTCTATTTGCAGCTCTTCTTGCAGCAGGTAGACTTATCAAATCTGCATAAGGCCTTTCTATTGTCTCCTTTCTCCACCAGAATCCGGGAGCCAATGCATGTTGTAGATCACTCTTTGTCACTGAATCCCAATGGGAAAGCCTACTAGAATTCTTTCCGGTCTGATCAACTCGTGCTCCTTGTTGCAGTAAAAATCGAACGACTTTGACGTCTCCAAAAAAGGAAGCAAGCTATGAGTTCTCAGCATATGCCTACTCTGAGCGTAATTTGACGGCTGGACGTTATATAACAACTGAGGCCCGGTTTGGAGTAAGGGTTTGAAAGATTTAGAAAATCATAAGTAGCTTGAAAACTTCCTTAAACCGACGGTACATCAAGGCGAATTCGCGCCCCCAATTGCGTAATTTCACATTCCAAAGGGAACATATTGACTTGAACAGGAATAGGAGATTGAAAGGGTCCCATTCAGAATTCTTTAACGTAAAAGAGAACTTACGGTAAGCAGAGACATTGGACCCATCCAAAACAAGTTCAATTTCGTAGACACATCATCTGTATTCTCTACCAAATCGTTTGGATGATAGACCCCCCTCCTGATATTGTCTATTATCGAATCGTTTTTCCCATCATGGAGATAGCCCCATATCACATCATCTGTAGAAACACAATGAATTATACGAGGGAAGTTCAACTGAATATTAGTCGGAGACGAGAGCCCATGAGTCCTGTCATACAAGATTCGGGCTTGGAATCCTCGGCTGGAAACCCATCGCCACGGAAAGATCTTAAGTTCGACATGAATTACATTCTCTTCCCTTCCAGCGGTCACTTGATGGCGTTCAGAGACCATAACAGAAAAGTAGCCGAAGAAAGCGCGGTAATACCAGGAGAACATTAGGATCTTCGATTTGATGTACGAACGCTGTCCCTGCATTTTAGATGGAAAAGTGGTATAATCCTCGTTTCGGTTTTGGTACGGAAGCAAGAAGTCTTTCTCCATCTCTTGGAATTGCTCTAATGACTGATGATCTGAAGTAATATCGAGCTTAGGTGAGGTAGGTACCATACCCGGTCTTTCCAACGGCAATACATTCTGGATGTTTGGATTCAATGACAATGTCTACTTTCTGATCGCCTCGTTGCTCAGCGTTTGCCGGTCTTGAGAAGTAGATCTCAGCTCTTCAGTGATTGCATTGCGAACCAGGTTGCGAATTTCGAGCGGTAGTACGCCTTGTACAGCGGCCATCCATTCCTGAGCTGCTTCGAGGTTTTGGACTCCTTGAAGAGTTCCTAGAGTCGCATGTTGTAGCTGTTGGAAATTTCTTCGTATATCCTGTGTTCCAAGGGTAAGGTCGTTCGTCTGCGCTGTCAGCTCTTGGATGGATCGATGTGATTGCACGACTATTTGTCTATTGAGGACTTAATTAGCCGTACCCAACTCGGAATAAATCAAGTCCATTACCCAACTATGCTACTATGGCACAAGATTAAGCCTTCCATGGCTCTCCGGATGTTCTGTATCTGGCAATCTGCACTTCTGGAACCAAAGTAAGATTTCAAGACAGCTTTGCGCTTTTCGAGTCCAGTACTGTTCAGAGAACTTAGGATTTTCTCAAGGTGAACTCTCAATATATCTATAGCCTTGCGACTGTCTCTCAGATACTCTTCCATCGTGCTGAGGTCGATAGTAAGCTTGGCCTTTTGTAGAATCGAGCCAGTATTCTGTAAGTCCTTCAACACACAGGATAATTGCTCAAGCCATTTCAAGTTCGAATGATGTGTGCCTGGAGTGTCTCTGATATCTTTAACCAGCTGGATGAGACTCGTAGTAGACTGCGTAACGAGCCCCCACAAGGCCGATAAAGGCTGCAATACTTGCTCCTGCATCCATAGCCACGGTGACAGATGGATACAGATAGTCGTACAATAGCTTGAGCTTATCGTGTTGAAGATTTTCAGATTTGTGACTGAGACCTCTTGAATTGAAGTCTACACCGTAAGGTAGCCTTACTATGCCACGTGGCTGCCTTAGCTCGCAGGGCTGTGACCAGTCAGTGCGAAAATTGCCCGTATTACAAATCAACTTCAGGACGTAGTGACTGGCAGGGATTTGCACTGATTCAATCAGGCTCTGCTCTACATGATTTTAAATTATCGTCAAAGATGCAATATGCCTGATCTCAATCAAAGAAAGTGGTATTGGCAAGTTGAGCCGCAAAATTCTTTTTGTAATCACTGCGTCAATCTCAACATCCAAAGCCCGTCTCCCTCCATGGTTTCTCGAAGATCAGAACATGGCAAACCAGGCTGCTCCAAGCGATCCGGAGAACCGCCAGGTACAATTTCCTAGTCCGTCCGTCAACGCAAGCCACATGCCCACTCTACTGGCACAGGGTCTGATCCCGTACGAAAGATAACAGGGCCGTTCCTCGGACACAGCCGATGGGGGATAGAAATCTTGTAGCCAGTTCGTCCTCCGATAAACAATTTCTTCTTACTACTGCTATCTGAAACGGAACGTTTTCTGATCGACCTCCACATGTAGCGCCCCTAATCTATGACCCTTAGAGTTCCTAATATGGAAGACTGTCTTAGGGAGGTGAAGGCCCAGAAGGTGGGATGACGAGCGATCCTATTAATACAAGAGAAGAATATTCTCTTTCTCTACAGGGAATAATCAAAATCATCTCCCAGATATTAGTCACCAGATTCAGGCTCTGTGGCGGATCCGCTGATGACTTTGTCATAGCGATTACAGAGCATCGAATTTTGAAAAGCAGGGTCAGCCAATTCACATCATCGTGCAGTCAAGTCATAGCTTTTGCATAAGCGAACGAACCAGATGCCTAGAACGAGCCGTGCCCCGCAGACTTGGATGGAAGCTGAAGAAGCTTCAACATCTGTTCTCCCTCCCGACTCTCCTCCCAGCACGGCTCGACCAGAACGAATGTCAGTCGAGGCGGCGATGCCACCCTTGCCATCCGGGATGACAGATCGCCCTGTCTTTGCTCCGTGTGGCCATGCTTTTTCGAGAAATGATATGCCCGAGCTGAAACCGTTTAACCTATCGTACGCAAGACCGAAAAACAGGAATGTAAATGACGTGCCCGGCTCCTTTCTGTATCATAATGCAATGTCAGCACCTCCAGATACGTCTACATCGCTGGCGATCAGGGAATACTGTATTAAATGGCACTATGGCTCGTGAGGTCCTGAAGTCCTGAAGGTGTGCTGCACCTATTGCCAGGCTCCTTTCTGCATTTCAATGCAATGTCAGCACCTCCAGACGCGTCTACATCGCTGGCGATCAGGAAATACTGTATTGAATGACACCATGGGTCGTGAGGTCGTGAGGTCTGAAGGTGTGCTGCACCTGTTGCCATCCTATATTTGATCTGCCTTTTCCACTGTTTGACCTTAGATGCTACAAAATCACTCTGGGTATCGCACAATTCTTTACTGGAACACTTATCGCATGTAGTTCCTTATCATGAAGGTCGAAACCTTTGCCGTTCCTGACAATGGCGACGTGGACAAAGGATGGGCTCTCCTACCATCATGTTGGGGCCTTGTGGCCGTTGCTTTTGTTTCGACAGTCACTCGAATTTGGGTTCGGGCGCGGCTAACGCGTAACCTGGGTTGGGATGATTTCTTTATATCACTTGCGACGGTAAATTGCCTCTTTTCCAGATTCTCAAGGAGTCACTTTGCTTGCTCACCCCTTGATAGTTGACCACGATCATCGGCGCTGGCTTCATCACCGCGGAAGTTCTCAACGGTTTAGGCAGACACGAATATTACTTGACGCCATCGCAAAGGAGGAATTTCCAAGCTGTTGGGTGGGCTGACTGGGTCCAAATCTTCATTACCCTCTGCCTTACCAAGGTTTCAATCTGCCTGTTCCTGCTCCGGATCGTCGATTCACGACAAGTCGTGAGAGGAATGTATGTAGTCATTGGGTTTATGGTTCTTTTCAGCTCCGTCTTTGTATTTCTGTTTCTTGGAATCTGCCGGCCGTTGAATGCATATTGGGATGTGGGGGTCAGTGGGTCGTGTTTCTCGAATCCTCAGGTTGAGTCAATCGTCATTGCCCAAGGGGGTATAATACCCCCGTTGTCGTCAGAGGCTGCTCTACTGACTATTTCGTGCAGTCTTGTCCATTGTTACAGATTTGGTCTGTGCTGCTTTGCCGTACATCTTTCTCCGAAACCTACAGATCAACAGAAAGACCAAGATTGGGTTGTGTATCCTTATGTCCCTGGGAGTCATGTGGGTCCCCTCCTAGCCCCAGAAGCCTTGATTACGCTAATCGGACCCCAGAACTGCCATTTGCTGTACGGTCCGCACCTCTTTGTCTGGAGCAATGACTGATCCAGACCTGACTTGTAAGCTTATCATCTTATATGCCGGATGAACGTCAAGCTGATCAATGCCAATACCTAGGGGCTGCCACTGAAAATGTCGGTTGGAGACTGTGAGTTCTTTCTTGCAATGCTTGAAAAGTACCCATTGTTAACCAAATCTTAGGCCTGAAGTCAACATTGGAATTGCTTGCGCTAACGCCCCAATCCTACGTGCTCTCTACCTCTTCTTCCATGGTAGGCTGTCTACACAGAAAAGTGGTAGCACTGGTCTCAGCAAAGAGCGTACCTGGCCGAGCAACGCAAAAGCAGCATGGCTCGAAGGGTCACCACAATTCCGTCATGAATCAAGTGATGCAATCATGAGCATGGAAATGGGAACACCGGTACTTAATGATCCTGACTATGAAGGTCCCCTGAAGAAGTGAGCTTTTTACAATGGTAATAATAGAGATCGGATAGAAAACACTTGGGCAGTGGGGAATTAAAAGTGGATTTCTGTTGTACGACTGTATATCATATCTCATTAGTTACCGCTTGAATCTTCCATTTCGACCTTTGAGATTGAAGTATCAATAACCCTCAGCACAGCCATGGCGCAGTATCTTTGATAAGTGACGTTAGCGTGGCCTATGGCCCACCGACAGTAAGAGGGATTGCGCCTGCAATTTGATTCGCTCACAGGGACCAAACCTTTCCTTTGCAACTTCATCTAGGTATATTCAGAGCACGTTAGTAGAATCTATTCTAAAGCCATGTGCAGTCGCAAAATATATATTGTCGAACAAGATGATGACATTGAGAACGGCTGGGCCGAAGATATTTCACGTTGTACTGTGCCTACGGATCGCAGCGCTGACTGGCTCTCGGCAAGATTACCGTCGGTAAGAAATACTTGACGAGAAGGTACCAGAGGGGAGCTGATATGTTATACACAAGCTGTTGTGAGATTCGGAAAATTGTTTATTTCGAGCAATTACGAGGACCGAACCTGATATGCCAAAAGATGGATTTTTTCATGATACTCACTGAGAATTGCTTGCAACCTAAGCTTGCGGCAGTCCCACCCAGGCCCACTGTTGGCCTCAGCCCCTGGGCGCTCTAGCCTCTCTCGTCATACACACGGGGAGGTCTGGGGCAGGCTCACGAAGCTGCGCACAAGTACGCTTGTGCCAATCATTTGTTGACCAATCTCGAGATGCTCATCGTCCTGGTGGAGAGGAATGACGCAGGCACGACAAAGTGTCTCGAGTCCCAAAGGGAGGAACACAAGAGTCGAAAGCAGAGCGTTGTTCTGCCAGTCTTCCGAGATCTTTTCACGCTCTCGAAGTCTTTACCTATCCTTGTCCCGAAGACCATTGGTGGCGGAGGAATCGAATGGATTGAAGAAGAACCCGACTCGTACCATGGCCCTTCATCATGCCATAGTCAAGTATATAGTATTGATAACCAACGCTCGGATGGCGTTCGAGGACACTCAGAGGATCATAGAACAGCATGGGAAGCACATGATGCTCGATACGATGCTAGCTCGGAGGTATCGTGGAAGAGAAGCCTCATTCCCAAGGCGGGGCTAAAGCCTAGGGCTGACGGCCTAGGACACGAGGAGTGTAGTGATGGTCACCATGTTCTATCTGAAAGTCCGATGAATATGCTTGATATTATCGGATCGATGGCCAGAACAGCCGTTCGCGAGAAGAGAGATCGGAGCGATGATGGGTCTCATTCGTCGGAAACCAATGCTACCTACCAACCGCAGCACGGCGATGACGAGATCTACCAACACTCCCTTGATTATTCACAGCAATTAAACGACCAGGGAAATGGGTGGCGTCCGGATGCTGTCCATGATACCAAAGACTAAGGTAAGAAGTTCGCTCAAAACCGAACCCCGGACCAATGAGTAGATATCTCGCGCGTAGGGACAACCACACGAACATGTCTAATTCTGGTCGGTATCAAAGCCAAGGAAGCGGAATGGGGGATATTCCACCAATAAGATAGTTAGACAAGCCTGTTGTTGACATGTCTGGGGTTGCATGATAATATGCAGAACAAGTTGATAGTTATGTCGTAGCACTCTTCAATTCGTGCTGAGGCCGGGCCATTCTACCACAAAGTTAGCCTCATTACATTTTGCAGATGGAGCTACTTACCAAACGTAGTTCTCTCTCCGTTGACCTTGCTCACGTCAACCTCACATCCCACAGCGATCTTCCGCCCATCGCCTTCCTTTGTAGGTTTCAAGAACCCATAACGCCCAAATATAGGACTCCACTTATTGCCCTCATCCACTCTGCGATCCTTCATTAGCTTCTTAAGAGCGTTCCCGGCTTCGCCTGTTGCAGCTTTCCCTGTAGAATAGTCGATATTAATGGAAACGCAGCGAGCGCAGTTCTGCGTCAGAACTATCTCTGTAGACCCGGAACTGCTGTGGATGGTAATGCCGCCCCAATAGTCTTCTTCAAAGGCTTCCCTCGCACCAGAGAGCACGATGTTTGGCCTAAACTTTGTAATGTCCATCTCCGTCCCATCTGAAAACCTCGAAGAGACATTGTGTAGTGATTCTTCCGTGACGACTAAGTAAGCAGCAAGATCAGCGAAAGTAATACCGTCCTCCTCCTCTTTCTTTTTACCGCCCATCATGTTCGATAAGCTCGGAGTGGCGTTGGCCAGCCACGATGTGATTCCCGCAGACTGGTTCTGAGCAACGTTCGGGGACAAGTTTCCCAGCACTGGCCGTCGATTTGGTCCCAGGTACACTAACATTACATCATACCCGAAGCATGTCGAGAACCATGCGTTGACTCGCTCCTCCATCTTGTATGCTTTGGCGGGGCTTTGATGGAGCGAGACATCGACCTTTTCCAGGCTGCCTAGCTCGGGCTCCAGCGGTATCTCCAAGCTTTTGGTCTCTCCATCCGGAGGCGTATACGTGACGGTGAAGGTGCCACTAGCTTCCTCTATACCCTGGAGGAATAAGGCGAGTTCAGGGTAATATGTGACTGTCATGTTCTCCAAATTGCCATTGAGATGGCTTTTTGAGCGCGGGATAGGATTACTGTTGTGGATCTTTATGAGCATAAATCGGCGATCATGTGGGAAGCCATGGGGCGTGAGGATTGCAGAGTTGAGAGGTACGCTGCGGAGGGATTTGATCGGGTAGGTGTAGAGCTAGAATTGAGCAATGTCAGTCAACTTGAGGTTGCGGGAATTGGCTTTACGAGCATACCTGAGTGATCTTCATTGTCTATTGTATATTGCTACCACTGCAGTTTGGGATAGGCGATATGGGTACCTTGAAGTAAAGGGCAAAGGAATAGAAAGTGAGAGGCCTTGCTCTGTCGGCAGTGGTGGACGCTTAGACATCATCTATCAACCGTGAAACGCCCTGGAAATTATTCACCTAGGCGGGGGCGTGGGTCACCGGAGCTGGTGTTTTTGGCCCCTGTGGTCCCTGTGGGGGATCAGCTTTAGGGGCGTCTAGGCATCAGCCTTGCCAGGCCAAATGATTGATAGGTGAACCCTCCTACCAAAAATAACGTCGATTTCAAGGTGGTTTAATCATCGTCTCGTCATTAGGTGCATTCATAGTTCAGACAAGAATACGCAAATATCTACCCATAGAACCATTGATACAGCGCTCTAATACCTATTTACTTACCTAGAAGATGTCTTAGTGCAATACATATAGCCTACGACTAAACCCAATTGTCGTATATTCCTCCCAGTGTGCATTAAGAGGCGCCTACAACGTGTACACGAATTCGGGATTCTCGCGATCAGTCAAATCCAACCACTCCTGGTTCTCCAGCTTCATATACCCAGGCCTCGCCCTAAATGCCGCCTTCTTCTTATTTTGACGCCGACAATACCACCATATGAACGCTATATCAATAAGACATGCGCCCCAGCAGCAGATGATAGTTATTTCAGCTGGTACATAGCGCGGAGCGTCTGAGGGACGGAAGGTTTGGGGACCTGGGTGTGCGTCAGTGGTTTTCAAATTAGGGAAAAACAGGACAAGTGACATACCAATTATGTTGCCCGCGCAGTACCCAATTAAGTACAAAGCTGCTACCGTGGTCTTCTTCGTATATCCGGCCACATTCGTGGCTATGAGAGAAAGTAAACATACGAACGGTGTAGGACTTGCTTGTGTGAGGTAATAGCCTGCCAGTCGACCGCCGTTGTTGGACAGCGGCAGCGCGACGATCAG
This sequence comes from Cladonia metacorallifera KoLRI002260, assembly GCA_000482085.2. NCBI lineage: Eukaryota > Fungi > Ascomycota > Lecanoromycetes > Lecanorales > Cladoniaceae > Cladonia > Cladonia metacorallifera. The sequence goes on along the minus strand of KI911115.1, from coordinate 1,625,700 downwards.
AACCATGCCTAGGATGGAAAGGAAGAGACCGGAGGAGCAGATGAGCAGTCTGTTTCGGAATCGATCGCCAAGGTAGCCGCATACAATTAACGAAACCACCTCGACAGCGCCACCGGGAGTGCCATAGAGTAACGACTGGTCTGCTGTGTAACCAAAGGAAACAATGAGCTGGCTGAAGAAATTGGAGATACCGCCATTAGGGATATCGGCTGTCAACGCATAAAAGACGAAAGCCCAGGTTAAGGGATCGGTGATGGCTTCGACTAATTGATATGATTTAAAATGCTTATTTCCTATTCCTTGCTGGTTCACACGAACCCGTTCAACAGCAAGGCGGCGGTCTGATTTCGACAGCCAGCGCGCGTTGAGCTGATTGTCTGGCACAAAGGAAAGGAATATGCAGCCAATGGCGGAAGTAAGTAGGCCTGTGACAAGAAATACGATCCGCCAGGGTGCGATAGCTGAGCCGTGGCGAGCTGCTCCGATGGCGATGCCGTAGGCCACTAGTCCGCCAAATATTTGTGCAAATCCGTTAAAACTGAACCATATACCAATTCGCGTTCCTTGCTCTTTCTTTGTATACCATTGGCTGGTGAATAGCGCGAAGCCAGGCGTGACGGCTGATTCGAAGACGCCAAGAAAGAAACGTACGGCGATGGCGCCGGAATAGGATTGTACAGCGGCCATACAGCAAAGGACAAGACCCCAAGCAATTATACAGAAGGACGAGTATTTGGCGAGAGGCAGACGTTGGAGGAGGCGATTGGTCGGATATTCCCATGCTAGGTAGCCAAAGTAAAACATACTGCTAAGCCACTGGTAGTCATCGCCTGTGAGATTTATGTCGGTCTTTATGCCCATCACGCTGGCGTAGGATAGGGTAGTCTCTATAGACTCGTCAGCCAGGTTTCCGATCCATATTTGAACAGTTGGGTGTGGATATTGAGCCACGCAAGGAGAGTTATGATGCATAGACTGATGGGAGAACCTACTGTCAAGGTAATTGAGGCCGTAGATCACGCACAGAAGCTTGAAGATCATCAGAAGTGTAGTGAATACTCTGTTTTCTCTCATAACGTACTGGCATGATATTCCGGTCAATTCTACTTAGTAGCCGATTGTTGGTAGCTTCGTCCAACACCAATACCTCTCCCTCATGCCCTTCAAAAGCTTTCATAGCTTCATCCGCATCGTGGGCATGCTTAAGCACTCTCTCTGGAGGCCCACTTCCAGACCTGGCTGTTCCATTCTCTATTTCGGGTGGTGTGACAGTTTCCTTCTCCTCATGAGGATATTCAACGAATTTTTTTTCTGCCATACTGTCTATACTGTCTCTGACGGATTGAAGAAATAGAAAGCATTTTGAAAGCACGGAACCCCGCTTGACAAAATATAATGAACGGAAACACTGGTGGCATTGCCGGTGACGTAGGCTTGCAGTATTGACTCCAGAAAGAAAGATAACGGTCGCGTGGAAACCAACTTTGGTCTAATCATGAAGAGGCAGGAGATCTGCAGGAGATCTGATACGTACCTTAGGTGTGAGGAGATGCGTTTGATCTAATTGGGAAGGTCAATGTTGAGCATCATACGGCCGATAGGACGCTTAGGTTTACTAGCCCTTGCTTGCCCTAATTCCTCGGCAATGCTTCCTCCGCCGCGACATTGCCTCCTAAACACACAGCATCGTTCCGTACCTTGCAAAGAGCCTGTCTGCTAAGTCGTAATTCCGTGAGAATGGCTTCCAGATTTCCACCACCCAGCATCCGAGACCTCGCTTCTGAAGTCTCGATACTCCTTAAGCAACGCTCAGAGACGGTCTGTGTAGCAGAAACGGTATGGAGTAGACACTCCAATTGAAAGCTCGAAGCCTGGCTGAATATTTGCTTGAGGCTGCTGGGGGAATCATCTCCGCTTCTATACTTTCCACACCTGGCGCCTCGAAGATCTACAAAGGTGGCTTGACCCTCTACACCCTTGAATCCCGAATAGCTTTTGCGGGATGGACTGAAGAGACGTTGAAGTCGTATAAGGGACCTACGGAGGACGTGGTAAAAAAGATAGCAGAGAATGTGAGAGGCACATTGAGAGCCACATATTGTATTTGTGAAAGTGGTACGGCCGGACCAACGGGTGGAGACACGAGGAACAGAACACCGTAAGTGCAATCACACATAAGGTGACCTCAGGAATATACTGAAAATAATATTACAGGGGCTACGTGGCGCTTGCTGTTGCGACAGATAAAGGAACGTCAACAAAGGAAGTGGAGACTGGGTTGGGAGGAGACAGAGAAGCCAACATGGTGGCGTTTGCAGCAGAAGGACTAAGATTATTGAAAGATGTCATCAAGGGCGATGCGAAACTGTAGATCACCGACCTCTGTTTCTCCAATGAGACACATATCAATTGCTAGGCTTCCCCATCTCGTTCGAGCTGTCTTCAGTCTCTTGAACCTCCCTTGGCTTTTACTATCATTTTGTACTTTTGCCTGGCCAAGCCTGGCAGATCCTAAGGGATACGAGGCCTCGGTGGTGTGCAAATCCAAATCATTGCGTCGGAAGATAGCCGATCGTCTTTCATTCACTTAGATTGTTCCAACGCTGATAGAAATCCTGGTAACAAACGACCAGTCTCTCCCGGCATGGCTGGATCCCTTCCTTCCTTTCTTTCGGTACGCTGGTCCACTGAGGACCCCGTCCAACTTACGAGCAGGAGTGGGTGCCGTTGGATGATTCTATCCAGTTTCGGCGCCTCCGTAATGATCACTTTTTACTCCCATTGACGCCCTGACCAAGCAAAGGTAGCCGGCTGACAAGCTCAGACAAGCTCAGTTGCACGGCTTGGTACCTTCTTGACGTACATTGGAATCCTACCAAAGTACTCAGGGACACTCATAAGCCAAGCCTTTTTCCTCCGGCCTATAAAAAGCAACACCATCATGACCATCACAAGTGGGAAAAACAAGGCCCATGGCGAGGTTACAGCTTGCGGTATGTTGATTTTATTCTTCAGGTCCGTCAAATGCGTATACGTAAACGACCTATTCGGCACAGTTGATATAGGCAACGCAATGTCATGTGGTGACAAGGCATCAGCGTACATCGTGAAACGCTCAAGCGTACCACGAAACCCAGTGTCTATTTTATTCCAGTTCTGTGCGTTGAACCAGATCTCTTGGCCAATCTTGGGTGAGGCGATGAGGGGTAGGGTCGTGTTCGCAATTCGTCCGCCATCAAGGTAGAGGTTGACCGCCCCATGGTCTCTGCGGTCATGCGTGATCGAGATTTCGTGCGGACCTGTCTTCAGGCCAGGGAGCCTGCACGCCGATTACTCTCAACTCAAGTAGGATGGGTGTAAAGCAGAAAATTATGTGAAATGACAAGGCTTACCCGGTCTGTGAAACCCAAATCACATTGTCTAGCTTCTGATACTGCTTTGCTGCGAGTCTGTTGCCCGACCATTCCAACTTCAGCGTTATACCTGGATAAGGATTGTCGTTCCTAACACGGACAAGGATCTCTCCTTCATCTTCCATCCGAATCTTGAATATTCCCACACCGTCTCCCTCTGCAATATGCGTGGTATTCACTTCAGCCATCATTCGCACAGACCAGACTCTGCAGTCCCAGTCAGCGGGTACAGGTAATACTGCGTAAGAGCCTGCTGAGATATTCCGATACACGAGTTCAGATGCATAATCTGACTTCAACGAGGTGCCCCTTGGAGCCCAGCCATGGTTGTGAAATCCAGAAGAATCGACCCATTTTCTGTCCAAATCGTCTGTAGACATTTTGTAGTCTGAAAACATTTTATGATTTTCCGGTTTCAGATCTGCAGCCCGCGTGATGGAACAGTTGACATTCTCATCCACCGGCACAGAAAACATGCCATCATCATCAAGGTTGTCGAAAAGCTTCCGTAACTTGCAGAAAAGTGGTGTGTCTATAGTCTGAATGGTCTCGGGGGTAATCATCTTTGCGAAATCTGCTTTCGGATGCCAGAAGTGCGTGCCGTAGCTTCTATCGATATCGTACCAGCTCTTCCCAAACCAGAGCATTTTCAAGCTTGTGTCGCCATTCTTCTGGGAAGATAGGGGATAGAACCATGAATGCCCGTCGAGTGCTGTCAAATCAGGATTCATCTCAGTGTACATAGAATGCGGCAGAGTTGTGGAAAGACGGTCCCAGTCATCCTTCTTTTTGATACCCTGGTATCGTTGTATCCACCTCTTTAAGAAAGGCGATCTTGGCTTTGACATGATCATTCCATTGGGCATACCATCGCCTCGTTGCTGTAGCGCCATAACGGTAGATCGGGTCGCATTGGAGTAAATCACATCATCAGAAGACTTGAGGGGTATCAGATCGCTGTCAAGAAAGATCCCTAAGGCCCGTCGATTACTATAGCACGCAGCGCTAGCGAATTCGAATATACTTACCTCCTTCCTCATATAAGATCTTCAGTCTAACGATGTCAGACTGCTGTTCGGGCGTGTCGATGCTCACCCCGTAGACAGTCTTGGGCATCACAATCTTCCTCGTTTGCACCTCTGGCATTTCGAGAATCCGGTTCCATATCCATCCCTTCACGGTCGTCTGCTCAGGTAGCCATATGTTAACCTTTCCTACTCCCAAGTTGACGATAGCACCACGGACAGCGGCCCATTCCAGCCATGTCAGCTCCCTAACCTCCGGATAAACAAAGTGTGCAACTTTGGGAATTGGAGTCACTGATGGCCACTTCACGTTTGCTTTAAAGATAGCATCGAAATTGAGGTCGCCGTTCTGAGGCTTGGAGTATTGGAATCGAGAGGCATCCATGCAGGCTAGGAATGCTCGGTAGCCTATCAGAGCTGCGGACTCAAGATATGAAAATTAAGGTATGAAGAACGACCAATCTCTGCACTCCTCCACGTTTATATTATATTAATGTATTAAGAGAGTGGCTTTTTAATGTATATACCAAAAATTATTATACAGAGAAATTGAAGGCTGATGTTCCATGGAGAGCGAATTTAAGGAGTACACTTCAGGTAGGCACCTTAGAGTTCCCCTGAGCTGGACCGGATTGAGTTTGAGCCATCGGCCAAATTTGACTCCGACCTTGGTAAAGAGCCGTACTAGGTTAGAACTATATAAACTATAAGGTAGGCCGTTGCCAACGTCAATGTTTACAGGACGAGGTCTTTGACAAGCTAGATTGTTACATTACTGAGACGCATTGGCCAATTGCTGCATACACGTAATTGGGATCTTTCCGCCATATTCAGGCCGAATGCTTTGCGCAGCACGCAAAATTATCGGTTTGCTGATCATGAGGACGCCCATGCTCAGTTTTCCAGCTTTGCATCTTCCTAAATGGTTTATTTTCCTATTTGTTTACCGTACCAACTGTCTAAGGCCGAGCAATTTGTTCGCGTGAAAACGAGCTCGCCGGGTTTGGCCCAATGCTGCCTGAAAGGGTCCTGAATGGACGATAATAGGCTCCTTCGAGAGACCGGAGGGATAAGGCGAAGTTGTAGTCCAGATTGGAGCTACCAAGTATTCAAGAGCCAGGGCGAGAACTGGAACGAGTACCCAGACAAGTGTTTTATCCCTATTCTCTGGAACGGTAAAACAGAGAAGATACCGTGGAATTCAAGCCAGCGTACATAGCAAGCAATTCCACGTTCAAGGCATGCTGTGGAGCATCACTCATACCTACGACTGATGAAGCAAGAACATCAGTCAATCTTCCTCTGATCCGTCACAATTTTAGACAGCTTGTCCATCTTGAACAACTTTGTGAAATAATATTGTAAAAAGCCCCTCGGAAAGAAGTTCACCACCAACCAAACCAACGAAGCTTGAGAGCCCTTCCATAGCCATGGGGCAGGCGCTGGCTTGAGCACTGCTTCCACAACCTTCTCTGCGTAGACTTCAGTAGCCATTGCTTTTTCCTGCCCATGTAATTGCCTTCTTTGGTATTCCTTATCAAGTGGGACATAGAGAGAGCCTTCTGGTAGCTCACGATGTGTCCTACTAATGTTGCTCTTGACACCGCCAGTCACTACGACCGTGACCTTGACGTCGAAAGGGGCGAGCTCAACGCGTAGGGTGTTGCTGTAGGCATGTAATGCTGCTTTGCTCGCATTGTATACTGAGCCGAAGACGTAGGGTAAGTCCGCGGCAACGCTTCCAACCTGGATGATAGTGCCTTTTGCTTGTATTATTAGAGGGCCGAATGCCTGGCACAGGCGCATGACCGAGATAACGTTGGTATCGAAGACATTCAGTACTTCATCAAAGTCGATGTCTAAGGCCGGGACCGTGTAGTTGCGTCCTGCATTGTTGACAAGGTAGTCGAGAGAGCCGCCCGTTCGTTCGGATACGTGACGCTTGACCTCCAAGATAGCCTCTGGAGAGGTGACCTCAAGCGACAATGCCTCGATACCTACGGCTGTCAAGTCTGCAAGAGCCTTCTCATTGCGCGCTGTAGCAAAGACATGAAGTCCCCTCGAATGGAAGGCCTTCGCTAATTCATGGCCAATGCCACCTGGACTACAGCCAGTGATCAAGACTGTCTTCTTCCCTCCTAGGGTCATCGCACCCTATCATGAGAAAAGCTGAGGCAAAGAGCGGACAGTGTAGATTAATATTAATATGATCTGTCGGACGCCACATTCCGCGAAAGATAAAAAGATGGCTCTACTACTCCATGTTAATCACATATTTTGACATCTGTAACCCGCTGCTGCCTACAGCCAGGCTCGGATCGTGAATGTGCACAAACGTCATCACCAACGGCACACCGCTGCAATATCCGCTATTGAAAGTGAAGCTAAAAAATGTTGCCCGCCGGCAAAGGAGTCCAACCAGGGAAGGGTCAAGCTGGTGTGACCATGGGGGACCTGTACTCGAAGTATGATATAGTGCGAAGGAAAGGTCACTAATATCCTTGGGATTTCAGTGAGCCTCAATTTGTCTGTCAGCAACGTCTTTCAATCTCACAATGGTTAACATACTGCCCAAATTTCTTCACTCTGCCGCCACGCCGCCAAAGATACAATCCCTAGCCTCCGAGGTGAGGGCAAACCGGTCCAGTCCTGAGCATGTTCTCTCGGATTTGACGGAATCAAACCCAGATTCGGAGCCTGGCGTTAGTGAGGTGGTGATATCTCGAGACAAATGGAATAATCCTAGGGTCAATACCTGGAGGTTGGCAGCAATATTCTTCGCCTTCTTCAATTTTGGGCTCAATGATGCTTCATACGGTGCTCTGTTACCCTACGTATGCCAACGACCACCTATCTATGAGTTTCCGCCAAAGCATCTTACTGTCTGGTCTGTTGACTAGATGTTTTCCAGATTGAAGCGGACTACCACACCTCTTACCTCGTCACCTCCCTTGTATTCCTTTCTCCCTTCTCTGGCTACGCAATAGCTGCTTTCTTCAGTGACAGCCTTCATCGTCTCTTTGGACGCCGGGGAATAGCTTTCTTTGGGCCAACATGCAAAATCACGGCCTACATAGTCATCTCCACACATCCTCCGTACCCAGCAGTAGTCGCTGTCTTGTCGCTAGCAGGCATGGGTAACGGAACGCTCGATGCAGCATGGAACGCGTGGATTGGCACAATGGATCATCAGAATCAGCTCTTAGGGTTGCTACATGGGTGCTATGGCTTAGGAGCGACCATAAGCCCGCTAGTCGGTACGGCGATGGTTACCAAGGGGCAGTTGGGCTGGTGGACTTTCTACTATATCATGGCTGGTCTCCTTACTGTGGAAGTGGTAGTAGGGACAGCAGCCTTTTGGACAGCGACTGGAGCAGAGTACCGAGACGCCAATAGCTTAGGCGGAGAAGGCAAAGGGATGACAAAATTGGCACTCAAGCAAAAGGTCACTTTAATATGCTCTGCTTTCTTTCTGATTTATGTAGGAACTGAAGGTCTGTGAAAATCTCTGCTGCATCCCCTGTCCAAAGTCTATATTGACCACAATATGTAGTCTCACTTGGCGGGTGGGTTGTAACCTTCATGATGCGCATTAGGCATGGGCAACCTTTCGCCTCAGGCATGACAGCCACTGGCTTTTGGTTGGGCTTGACGGTTGGGCGGGTATCTCTTGGCTTCGTAACTCCTCGAATAGGAGAACGCTTGGCTGTCAGTATCTATCTGCTTGTTGCTATGGTGTGTGAGCTTATATTCTGGCTCGTTCCGCAATTCGTGGTCTCTGCCGTTGCAGTGGCCCTAATTGGTGTCTCAATAGGCCCACTGTTCCCAGCTGGCATTGTTGCTGCAACGAAGTTGCTTCCGCAGGAATTGCATGTGGCTGCCGTAGGGTTTAGTGCGGCCATAGGCGGCGGAGGCGCTGCGGTGTAAGTCTTCAGCCTTCACGTTATCATTTGAACAATGAGACTGACTTGAGTCATTGGGACAGGATGCCTTTTGCTGTGGGAGCAATAGCACAAGTTAAGGGTGTACAGACTCTTCAGCCTCTCATTCTGGGTTTTCTTGTATTGCTATTGGCCATATGGCTCATGCTACCACGCATACCTAGGCATGAGCATTAAACCTAGCGCTTTGCCATTGACCGTCAGAGCGGCGGGTGAAATGGCCTATCCAATCAGCCCTTATCATTGGTATTGATGATGAAGGCGCCAGAGGTTCTGTCCTCATTATAATACCAATGTACCAAGGTATGCATGAGACTTGAAATGAATGCACTTGTGTCTCTTAAGCTTCAGCTAAATTTATTCTAGAATCGAGCACTCATTGTGACGCAGGCCGTCATCGAATACTATGCACTCGCTCACCACAGCCAGCACGCTACAAATGGGTATCATATGACAAAGTCCACCCGCCAGCTATGCACCTACAAGTTATCACTCCACATTATCTGTAACGTCACGCGTTCCCGGTCGTTGCACGCCTCCCCAGATTGAAGCAGCTCCACTTCTCCCTAGTTTTTCTGCCTGTCAAATGTTCGGTCCTCCCTTTCTCTATGACACCATCCCCAAAGCAGTGCTTCTCATTCTCGGTCTCGTGAACATCGCTGTCACAATCGTCGTCATTCATCCTGTACCTCCTCACCGTACCGACATCACTACTTCGTTCAGCATCATAAAAGCCTACTTGTTTTCCATGCAATCTAAATAGGTTTAGGGTCAAGCGCCTGACCAAGCCTCGAAAACCCCTACAGGACTTGTCGATTTCATCATACTGTCTGCGACGTGTGGAAGGAAGTGTCCAGTCGATTGGTGTGGCTGGAACATGGTTAGAATAAATGGGCGAATGCTCGAAGTCTAGAGCGTTGGATAGGGTCTGAGACGATTTAGTTACAGTCGGCTCTGCCATGGTGGTTGGCGATATCAGAGTCGGCAGGCTTGTCGAAGTCAGGTGTGCGTGTGGCTCAATACTCAACGCGGCTCCATTTCGCACCGAGCCTTCCATAGACCGAAATAATGGCTTATACTCCGCGTACAAATCGGACGAATTGGTCGAATACGCACGAGCATGTATTGCACTGCTGCTTCGAAGGGGCATATGAGGCCGCCGTGGCTGGGTTCCATTGGTTTGACGAATAAGGAAGGATGAGCTCCTCGAGCAGGCACTGCGCCTAATCGAACTGCGCCGAGAAGACGTAGGTCTGGCAAGGGTTGGTGTTGTGGAAGTTCCGGGGCTTGAATTGTAATCGTATGAGTTTGCCAAAGTATGATGCTTTGTTTCGAGGGACATGGTTCGTGTTCTTCTAACCCTGCTGGCGGTTTCTGAAGTTGCCACCAGAGACCCTTCCTCTTCCAGACTTAGAGGACTCGGCTTCATTGAGCGCGTTGAAGTCTGGCCATCTTCAAGCCCATTCGCTACGTGATCCATCTTTCCCTTCCCGTCAAGTCGGTGGAATGAAACATGAACAAGCCTTTTCCACGTGATCTCAGCTTTCGTGGCTTACAACTCTCGAGTGCTCAAAGCATCTTTGTTTACCTCCAACTCTCGAAGACTCAAAAGATCCAAGTAAGACTTAACATCGTGAACCCACTCGAATATGAATCAGATGCATGAATTTCGGCCGAGTTGTTCAACGCCGAGTGAAAAGTAAATTGAGAGCCTTAGGATATTATGATAGTCTATCATCACATGGCGGTGTCACGTAAAATCTCGTAATTGGTCCGATGATACATGGGACCATGGTTTGCTTTATCTCAAATGCGCCCCCACCTGCAAACCCATATAAAACGTTATGTACCCCCAGAAACGGGCCTCGGAATCATGCATCCACGGAAAAAGCCGCCATATTAACGCTTCACTCAGGCATATTCCAGCCATTCAACTCCCCACGCTCAACGCGCTTCCCCCAAACATACCTCACCGAATATGCGTTGATGGTTCCTGCATTACACCAAGCCCGCCGCCATCGGAGCACTCTAGCCCGTATGATACTTTAATCTCGACCTCTTCACATGTGTCACACCGCCTCCTACGTGTTTATGATAAAGTAAAGCGGCCGACGGACGCTATTGAAGTGCATGCGGCTGTTCTGGCGGGGGGATCCCGGGGGTAGTGCATGCGTGATTGAGCCTCATGATCAGGTTTACCTAGGTAGGTATTGCAATTGGGGGAGATTTGGACTGATTGGGAAGGTTGGAGATGCTTGGCGCGCGGGATTGGGTAAGGGGATGGTATCTAAGCGGTGTAGTGGGAAGGTTAAGGTACCTGTGTGAGGAGGGTGTGGATTTGCAGGCAATATGATTGGTGTATTGACTAATGGAAAATGCACAGTGATATGGATAAAGTTGTCTACATCGGCTCAGCTTAAGATGTCGAGTCTTAGAGTCAAAGCCTGGGTCCTCCTGTCCCTCCTCTTGTCCATCATGGAGAGACTCCTGTCTGTCAACGCTACAGGTCCTTCATGAGAGACTTTTTCATTAGGCCAATGCGAAGATTGGTGGAAATAGGGACTTTGGTCTGATGCGTTCAGTATTCCTATGCTACTGCTCGTTGATACAGCCGTAGCAATAAATCCATGCCATCCCTATGATATAACCATCTAGAACACCAATGCAGCACCCTTCGTCTTCTTATCGCCTCTGTATTCCAACGATTAGCATGTCTGCAACCTCACAATGTAATTCTCTAGACCCAACATACCCCAATTCGAAATGCTTGCACCGCTTCAGCGCCAATTGCGCTTTTGTCTTGCAATTTGTGCACTCCAACCTCAGCACCACTTTCTTTGTAGTCTTGGCTTTTTTGTGGAAGACGGGTTTCGTCTGACCGCCGTATCCGGATTGTTTGCGGTCATATCGTCGTTTTCCCTGGGCGACTGATGAGGCCTAAACGAAGAGAGGACGGGTCAGCTGCGGCTCTTGTGGAAGGATATGTAGAAGGTGAAGGGGAGGCGGCGAAGTTCTACCTTGCCAGCTTTGTATTGTGTGACCTTGTGTTGCGTATGCTTTTTGCATTCTTTCCCCTTGCAGTAGGTGCGACGGGTTTTAGGGACGTTAACCTGGAAGATTTAATCATTAGCAAAGGTTAGGCCCAGCAATGACTGCCACAAATAATTTGCTATAAACGATGAATTCGTCCCGCCGTGTAGAGAGCATCCTTCTCTTGAATATTTTGGATTCCATGCCTCGAAGCTACGGGAGGCCATGGACCAGCTCCAGATACCTCCAAGATGATGTCGCTGAATAGGTCCCAATCTCTTCATTCCTTCTCTTCAAGAGCGCTCTGTCCTCCACGTTCCTTCGAGGCACGACTTTTGGCTCGGTCCTCTCGTGGCACCATCACGCACCCATAGCGACCATCACATCGAACTGGATTGGAAGAGGGAGCCTTACCATCTTGAGCTCTTTTAGATGGTCGTCAAGCCTCAAGGCGATGCGCAGGTAGCTTGTAGTTGTTGGCGCCGGTGATGCTGGGATCTGAGTGTGCGAGATGCGGCTCGCTTGGAGATTGATGCCAAGGCGCTAAAAAGTTGGTGGCAAGTCGAATTAAACCATGTGCTACCTACCTTAGGTATGTACTTACCTACCGTACTTACCTTACCTACTCGTAGCGCTCATAGGTCCAACACTCTGCTACAATCTTGAATGTGGAATACCAATCAGGTCCCTTCACGAATCTCTTTAGCCGGAACTGAATGGTCTTTGTACCTGAGTGTCTTGCAAGGCTTTTAGGCGATACGAGTTGTATGCAGCGTTGATGAGATCTATCGAGGGAGCCAGGAAGGGCTTCTGCTTACGATCTAATCCAGGTAATCATGCTGCTAGTATTACAAGCTGCAATTCGGGCACCTTTTACCCCTTTCCGTATGCAGTGCCCGGAACAAGAATGGGAATTCGAATTGAATCTATTGGGTTTCGCTGGAATCTATTTGCAAAGAGAACCTCGACCCAGGTGCTCTGTGTGCCCTCCTCCGTACCATACTGTTCCTTTGCGACAGTCCAGCCCCTTTTGCTCGCCTACAATCCAGACTCCTGCATCCTTTGGCCAGTAATGAGACTCAAGCTCTGCGTTGATCTCTTCCAGCTTTCTTACCAGCTTTACTACCTTTTCTGGATCCAATCCTTCTTCTTCGTCTTTCGCAAAGTCTTTCTGTGTAACGAAACGCGCGATTGTGAGATGTGAGGACGGTACCACGTATCTAGAAGCTACTTCCACGCCGGTGTCCTTACTCAGGGCGTACACATCTCTGCGAAGGTGGTGATAGCTGTATGCGTCATTGTTCGGCTTATGGTTAATTTTGGGCGACTCCCCAGCAGCCGGTACAAAGCTCAACGCGATGGCAGCAGCGTCGTAGCTTAGCATTGGTTTGACGAGTCGGGCCCGATGACCAAATGTAAGATCTGTGATCTCCGGTATCTTTCCTTCCATTGTCTTCACCATGGCCGCAATCTCAGTCTCACTTCGCGAATGGGCTATCTCTAAGACTGTCATATGTAGACACCCAAGTGGCATCAACCAGAGGCCTTGAGGATCAGTGAGAAAGCAGCAAACCAGGTGTCGAGCAGTACTGACTAGGTGCAACCTGCAGCAGCTGAGACTGTACTCTGCTCACTAGGTTTTCTATACGTTGTGGCGGTCTAGCCCAAAATACGAGACAGTTTCTTGGGTCGACATATCCGGGATATTTATCAGGGTTGATCAACTTCTCAAGAACGGGATCTATGATGAAGCCAGAAAAGCTGGGGGCAAATAGCTTCGACTTTTGCTGATCATTTCGGGTTCTCCGATGTGCTTCGTACCGGCTTTGAATGAGTTCCTAGCTCGTCAGATGCTGGAATCAATAATCTTCTATTACAGGTTTACCGGGTCCTCCAAACAAGTTTCAAGCAAGTCGTCATAAGGATTGTCGGATTTGGAAATCATAGCTCCGGAGAAGTCCAGGAATTCGTTCCCGTCATCCGCTTGAGGCATGATGATAGCAGTGGCTCTTTCGTGTCTGTCGTTGGCGACCCAAAATCGAAGAGGAGGATTGGAGAACAACGCAGCTTAAAAGTGCCACTCTTACAGCCGATACCTGTACGAAACATGTGCAATCAACTTCCAATATTTAAAACTCTGTTTCGTGACTTTGTGGTGCTATTTACGCTGAGAGCAAACTCCCCTATACGAGTTTCAATACCCTTAGGTAAAGAAGCCTTGCTCATTGAAAGTGGAGATATCGGACATTAATCCGAGGTTGTCCGGGTCTAACTCTTCTTGGCCATGGCATACCTGGTCGCTGCATGTCTTTGATCATCTACTTCTCCCGTTGCACTGAAAAGGCGACGCCGCCACTCAGAAAGTGGCTATTTGGCTTGATATATCGCAACATCTCTTCTATGACTCACTCTAACCATATTGTAATTGTGACTCTTGGTGGGCATTGTAAGGACTTATTGTTAATTCTAGAAGCCGCGCGCTCAGGGCCACGACTTCTCCAGCTGGCCCGCGCAATTCTGAGACTTTGATGATTCTCTAAGTGATCCTGAAGACATGGCCGAGCCGGGTTTCAAAAGCGATGTTCCCCAGGAGCTTAAAGTGAAGTAAAGGGAAGACAAGAACGTCCTTGGATGGCCTGCAAATAGACCAAGGACGAAATGAAATTGGACACCAAGACGAGAGCAAAGATTGGGGGATTTTCTAAAGACCGGTCATAACGTCCAGAATAGAAGAGAGGGTTAGAAGTGCCGTATCAGGCCGCGATTCTACAGCGCATTGCTTCATTCCCCTTTTGTTTGGTATAAGAACAACCCAGCGAGGATCAACGTAGCCTGACGTTGGCAATTCATAGAAAAGAGCTTTTGCTGGTAGGTAGTTAGTGGATTCTCCTATGCATGAAGCTGAAGCTGCGCGTTGGCTTATCTTCGTTTCGTTGTACCACAAGACACAGCCGCTTTATTGAGTGTTATGTAAGATAACCTTTCTCATTGTTTACCAAAATAAGCTTTGTTCAACTCTTTACCTGCACGGATAAGCAAATAAGCAAGTGCGTTGATTTGATTGATGGAATTTTCTAGGCTGATCAAAGGTTTTACTATGACTGTCTCATCACAGATATGCGGAGGCAAGACATTTTAGGACGGACAGTGAATGGTGAGACTTAGTTGCTCCACTAGCAGGATCCATTCCTTTCTGCCGCTACATCTAGCATGAAAGGTACCTCCCAGGAGGAGTCACTGATGCCTGTTACGTTGCTGGCCCTCACAGACTCTAACGTCGTCGCGAGCCCTTGTCGCAAATGCCCTAATTCATCCTCTGCCTCCTCTGCATTGCTTTTCCCAGCGGTCAGTGAATTCAACAGATCATCGACAGCGCAGCCAACAGCTACCAGCCCCTGCGCATCATCCGGGTGCTTGTATAAACCATGTCTCGACCTATCGGCCGAATTTCCCATCGACTCACTGTTATCAACCACGACTTCTCTCGCGTTGATAGGCGAACTCCGTCGCCCTGGTTGCGCAATCACAGTCCGTAAGTCTTCCATCCGTTTATGTAGCTCCACCATATCTGCTTCTGTCACTTGGACGCCTCGCAGATGCACTTCCTTCAATCCTTTCCATTCGATCTTGGGAGCACTGAACCATTTTTCTGCCGGTCCATCCGTCGCTTTCAGATCTAGTAGTAGGGGATTCGGGCCATCGTAATCTTCCCACTCAAACTTCAAAATTTCGAGATGGTCAGTTGACGCGAAACTTTTGAGCCAATCATGCAATACTTTGAAGCCGGTTCGTCGGTCTTCTTTCTCTTTCCCTGTAATCTCTGTATTCGGTACTGCCAGACCACAGGGGAACATTTTGATGTCTAGGTGCTTCAGTCGCCGCCAGATTCTTGTACTTGCCGCGTCTGATTTACCGTATGACGAAAAGGTGCCCCATCTTAGTGCGAGAATATTTCCGAATGTAAGATCATAGATCTCAAGGTGTTTCAGCTTTCGAAAGTTCTGGGATTCAATGGCGTGGCGGAAGGACAGCAGAGGGTAAAAGGCGTCAGAGTTTGGGCATTTGAGGCGAATATGGGTGAGCCGAGGCATCGATGGGAGAGCGGTACTTCCTGGACGTGTGGTCTCTTCATCATTGTTGTCATTGAAGCACACTGTCAGGTGATGGCAATGTGAAGCAATGCCATTGAGGGCGGACAACGCCTCGACAGAACTTTTCTCTAATGGGAATGCTATGCAAATTCGGTCGAACACCGAAGGTTTAGCAGTATCTACCCAGGCTTTAGTGGCACGAGACATCTGGCGAAGCTTTAATAGAGCTGCAATTGGGAGTAAGGAAAGAAGATCGTTCCTGGGCAAGCCTGGTGACCATACAGGGTCGTACCGACGTAGTACCGTCAAGACTGGCTGGCTTGTATTGAGAATGCGCATGGGAGATTCGGGGATGGATCCCGAGCTTGTTGCGCTAAGCGCCATTCTGAGAACTTGGGTGTTGAATGTGATAGTGAGTTGAAAGACACGAAAAATCAGGATGGTATCCGTCGATGCAGTATAGGTTTCACGCCAAGAGATGGGAACACGTGTATCCCCACTTGAGACACACTGCTTCACACAATGTAATATAGGTGGCAAAAGTTGCCAAGGGCAATTCTCCTAAGTTATCCGTGGCCCGTAGCCAAATGTCTGCTACGGCCGTATAGAAGAAATTCACTGCGCTGTTCGTACAGCTATAAACACGAATCGCCCACTAGCTGAGTTTGAGAAGGTGTACAATGTTAGTTTTTCTCACTTATACCAGATGAGACGATGTTCTGCCAAATATCCAGCCAAGATCGCTGATCCTGAGACAGGCTACGTCCAGGATAGCGAAATGATTGGTCTGTAATATGTCGTATTTGCGTCCGTAAAATTTTGATAGCAATCAGTGTTTTCCAGTCGTCGACCGAGAAACGAATGCGGTTGCCATCAATGATCATCACTCCAGCGTACATCCTGAATTCAGCTTCACCGCAGATTAAGGCGACTGCAAAGTCCTCTACGGGGCTTGTCTCGTATGCGTGGTAAATTTTACTGCTTGACTGCATAACATGATAGAATGATAACCATTTAGATGGGTTTAACATGCCCTTGTTGACAGATGTGGGATGTAAGCTGACCGACTGATTGTTTGCAATGTTTCTCCAGCCTTTCCCCTCACGCTTCAGTAGGTGAGGATAAAAGCTGCAAGCAATTACAGCGTTCAGCATAAGATCGTAATCATTAGTATCATAGCGAGCGGGTATACCCACGAAAATCCTCCTTCTAGAGTATGACCCTGGTTTGCTTAAAGACGCCTTTTCCGCGTCGTCGAGTCTCAAAAATCCAGCATCAGCCAGAGACGCCGCAAGCTGCGCTTTGAGATCTTCGATGTTTAATAATGTTCGTGGGTTCAGGAAATTCTTGCGACAAAACTGGTGTTCAGAAATCGCACTCGAAGTGCAAATTCGCCTCCATGCACAGTAGGCATTGTATACCGTGAGCAGATCTGAATCTCCCTTCCTGAATGCCAAGCGAGCAGCGTTAGCTTGTGATCGAGATTCCATCGTCGCTGAGAATGGGGATTTAGACGAGAGTATAGCGGCAATCGTAAGCGCAGCATCTAGACACCCGAAAATAGTCCCAAGCAAAACAAGCTTGCCCAAGAAGACATCAAGAGGCAATCTGGCAAGCTGCCGTCCCAGTGGCGTCAGCTCTTCCATATTAGTCAGAGCCTTTACATCTACCAGCGAGTCTATTGCACGTCTTATATTTTTGGCAGATGGCGGGTCGAGAGCCTCTGATAGCGTCTGCTCAACGCTACCTAATCTGTAGATTTTGATGCGTAGAACTAGGTCTTGTAGAGATAGACGCAGCATTTCTGGCGTTTGCTGTTCCGCCAAAGTGTTATCGTGCCGGTACTTGGTGAAGAGATGGAAGCACAGCCCTTTCCGCACACGGCCTGCCCTCCCACGGCGTTGTTTTGCGTTGGCCAGTGAAATGAATACTTCGATCAAACGCGAAAGCTGTCTTCGTTCGTCGAACCTCATTTCCTTGTGTTTGCCTGTATCAATGACGCATGTGATATCGGGAATAGTGATACCTGTCTCTGCGATGTTCGTGGCTAGCACGATCTTTCGATATCCTGGCGCAGGTACGAGGAAAGCGCGCTCCTGCTCTTCCGTTGCTATTGTAGAGTGCAAAGCGTAGATATACCACCCATTGGCAAATAAAGAATGACCCACAAGCATATCGTTAAGCCTCTTGATCTCCGCAATGCCCGGCAAGAACACCAAGACCGCTTTGCTGTATTCAACATAGTCATCGTTGGTGGCTACAGTCTCTAAAAGCCTGAGTAAAAGGTCATAATTGAGGCGATACTCATCAAATTTGAGTAGAGCATTGCGAGTGTTTGCACTGTAATGTTTGATATTATCGCCAGATAACGTAACCTTGGAAGACTCTTCAATGAAAATCTCCTCGTCATCGTCCTCGGCCTCTCCGGCATCTCGATATCTTGCGCTCCCATTGAAGTTCGTCAATTCGATAGCATCTTCAAGATACTTTGTATCTACAGGAAAAGTGCGCCCGGGCACATTCAATATAGGAGCCTGATCGAGATAATCAGAGAACCGCTGTGCATCCACGGTTGCTGACATGAGGACAACTTTCATGTCTGGCCGCCTAGCGAGCAGCTTTCGAAGGACAATGAGCAAGAAGTCGCTATCAATGCTCCTCTCATGCACTTCGTCGAGCACAAGATGAGAGATGTCTCCAAGATCATCCGATCTTTCGAGCATACGCATTACAATACCAGTAGTTGCGTAAACTAACCTGGTTTCAGCCGTGACCTGGCTTTCCAGTCGGATAGCATACCCTACGAATGATCGAGAAGTGCCCAAGTCACCCTTGCCCTCTCCCAGTTCCTCGCTTACACGACGCGCAAGTGAAATGGCTGAGATACGTCGAGGTTCTGTGCAGTATACCTTGCATGGCCGCCCACTCGAAAGTTCACGCTCCAGGATGAAAGCTGGTACTTGGGTGCTTTTGCCGCAGCCTGTTTCTCCGCATACTATAACCGTTTGGTGCTGCTCAATAGTGTCAAGTAGCTCGTCTCGATAGTTCCAAATAGGTAAGGTCATTCGAGAGGCTAGCGAGTTTTGATAGGAGGTTGTTGAAGCCTTGGAAGACCATAACGATTTTATTTCTTCAGGCACAACAACAGGAGGTAAGCCTGGGGGTTTGGATACGCCGGGCTCGGTAACGCTGTGCTTTGAGGGTTTGAGGCTGATGGAGGGGTTAGAACCTTCCTCAATCTGGCGGTCGTACTCATCAATCATGCCGCCAAGCTCGCGAAGTACTTCGCGATCTTTTGCGTCATCTTGCTCTTTCTTACAAAGCAAGAGCTCAGTCCAAAATTCGCGCCATATGGCCGGTAGGCGCAAATAAGTCTTCTCCTCTTTAGGCGATGAAGCGAACACACTAAATAATGCAAGGGTCGAGATGTATGCCTCAGATTGAGTGGCATCGGGACACGCAACGGAAATCATTTCGAATTTGACTGCATTCGCGTCGGATTTACAAGTAACATGTTCATTAGGGGCGACGAAGATCTGGTGCTGGGGGCGAGACCATCTTACCTCAAGTGTGTGTCGATTTGAGAAAGTCGAGGCAGACACCAGCTTGTAAGCGATCTGAGAGGCCGGATCTCTTCACGAAATTAGATAGGCTGGAAGAAAAAGATGTGGCTACTCGCCTTGCTCGACACGCCTCTTCAAAGACTCTCCTTGGACTGATGCCATTCCATTTGCCAAAGGATCGAATTATTACCGTGAGGCCATCCGCATTTACAGAATTCATATTGCTTGTACCAGTAACCGAGTCAGTTGCGCTGTTAGGAAGGCTTGAGAAGAACTCCCCGAGCATGTCGCCCATATCCAGCTCATTGCTGATAGACTCAGGAACATTCGAAGGAGACGCAATAGCTTCGCTATTCAATTGACCCTTTCCGTGGTGTCCCTTCTCCCTTGATATGTGAATTCCAAGCCTCTCTCTTTCTGACCTCTCCTTCGCAAGTTGCGTCCAGTGTTGTGCCCACTTCATCTCGGCCTGCTCTCGATCAAAGAGTATATCAGAGTTGAGCTCATCCAGCTTCGCTGTCAAGCGGGCGACTTTTCTGTCCATTGTTGCATTCTCGCTGCCATTGATATTGCGGATATCAGCGGCAGCACGTTTCGGCCTGTTTTGGGCGGGATTGACCAATGCGGGGTCCACGGCATATAATTGCGATTGCAATGACAGATACCTTGATATTTGCTCATGGGGTTCAAGATCACTATCGAAATCGCTTTCAGAAGAGACGGAGGTGTCCTCCTCAAGCGGAGATCGACAGCTTGAGGTCGCGTTACCGAGTACAGTTGAAGGCGCGGACCCTGAATTTGTGGAATCTGAAGTAGCGTCTACATCTAGAGTATCATCTGGTAAAAGCCGTGATGCTGGTGCTGCACTCTGCGGCACATATGAGGGTAGATTTTCGGCTTTAGATGTAAGGGCCAACCAATCTAGGCACTCCCCCAAACCCCAGATTGAGTCTTTAGTAACTGAAAGAGCTTGCGCGGCCCGGTCCCTCCTTTTCTTTAAGAGTTGGACAAGTGCCAACCGAGTTTGTTCTTCCGAGAATCCCAATTGGGGAAGGAGACGTTTCAACGTCCACATCTTCGCTAATAAATCACCTTCGGCAACAGTTTGAGCACTAGATTTGATGTTGAATTCATGTATACAGCCTTTGTTAGAATCGTTCTGTGCGTCATGTAAGTCTATAATCAGCTGTATGATTTCTGTCGGCAGCCAATGCTGGGTGAAAAGGGATACTGCTTGCGCACGTATAAGACGCCTTTCAGTCTGGAGCCTCGAAACCTGCCTAGATGCATCCCTCTGCGTCTTCTCGCGATAATGGTCAACCTTTATTTGGAGACTAGAGTTTTCAAGCTCCAATTCAAGCTCCTCTGGGCTCAGGTGCTCCAGTGGCTTTTCAGGTTCAACAGCTGAGGGACTCTTCTTTAAGTCTACTTCTGTATCAAGTGCTAGCTTTAAGTTTTCACCAGATACTTCGTAATGATCCTCATGCTCGAGCTCGTTTGACGACTGCCCCTTAGTCTTTGAAGCAGTTGATGTTGTGGCAAACCCACGGGCAGGATTAGTGGTAGACTTTTTCTTCTTTCTATTCGCAGGCATGCTCGGGCCTATTACTTCTTCTTGAAGCACTATGCTTTCGTGGCCTCGTCTGGAATTAAAGAAAAGAAGTTTTTGTTGCAGATTAATACTTGCAGGCTTGTCTCTGCGGAGTTGATGACGCCAAGGCTGGCGGATATTGCGGCTGCAGCGCTTAAATAAGGTATCGATTAGATTTCTGAGCACAGTTTGGAGATTTGTGCTGGAAAAAAGGTAAGCATTGTAAGGGATATTGGAGCTGGAAAACGATGCTCCAACAACATCATGGAGGTTGGTATTCAAAATGAGAAGGCAGCAGAAATCTCCAGCCTTCGTGGGGCTGTGCTGTCGAGCTCCACGAAGAAACGCAGAGCATGGCTAGCAATTATCCTTGAACAAATTCAGAATTCAGGTATTCAAACGTGGATCATGGTACGACTGTTGCTAACTGCTGCAGAGGTTACACAGAGCTACTGCGTCCAAATTGTCGAGCTTCTCTTCAAGACCTACCCTTACTTCAATGACCGACAGTCGCGACGGGCTGTACAAGCGTGTTTCCAAGCAATCTTTCAAAACAAGCAATATGCATTGGTTGTCCCGGACATTATCAAGGCTTTATGCAGTGAAGCTTCCAAGAATGGACTTGCTCCTTCGAACGCCTTTGTCCTCGTTGAGTGGGGCTCCATATTTTTGTCAAAAGTAGGGGATGACCTGGATTCGAGACTAGTCCAGGCTTTCGCCAGGGTGCTAGACTTATGCGTATGCTCCGGCAAAGCTACGATAAAACAGTCTGCCGTTGTAGTTACAAGAAGAACTATCCGCCAGCTTTGTGGCGATGCTACTATAACTGCGCTTGTGTCTCAGCTTAGCCGGAAAGACCAGCCTCTCGGGTATCGCACGTCCATTCTTCTCGGCGTCATAGCTGGGGTGTGCGCGCGCAGAAACAAGTCAGTGTTGATAGCTGTGAGGGATCAATATTATGCTTTCTATTTGCGAGAGATACTTGGGTCTCGTCAACCTGTGCCAAAACATATCGCCTCTGCGCTGGATGACTTTTTCTTCAATTTTGCTACTAGAGACGACCTAGGCAAGGAGATTGTTCCTGCACTAGAAAAAGCGCTTCTTAGAGCTCCTGAGGTTCTGTTGAGTCTCCTTCCCCACTTGGTCGAATCATGGCCACAAGAGATCGATACTGGGGAAATACTGGCCAAAAACCTGTTGAGACCTCTGCTTTCCAATGCCAAGTCACAAAATGGTGCCATTCGTAATGGAACAGTCTTAGGCTTTGCGGCCCTCGCTGAACGTGCAAGTGAGGGCCAAGACCTCAGAAAAGTAGCCGAAGAGATTTCGGAATTACTTTCGAAAGCAAATTCTGCAGATCAACGCTCTATATATGCTCAGATGCTGGGGCATTTGCCAAGAATCCGACCAATCTCAGCTTCGACTGCCCTCATTCTTACTCAGACAGCCAGCAAAGAGCCAAATGAAGCTGCTCTAGAAGTCGAAATCTCTGCATTAAGAGACCATTTTTCGAGTACGTTTCTGGAATGCTCCCCTGATCCAAAAACTACCAAGGCTATTATTGAGGCATTCGCCAATGGTCTTGGCGAGAAGAAGCCGAACGTAAAGAAGATTTGGGCCGTAGGCGTTGGAGACTTTCTTTGGAGGGCTGCAAGCGAAGGCAGCCTTACAACATGTGACTGCAAACGTGGAGACGTTGATAACCAACATATTCCGGGTATGTCGGCTAACGAAGTTATGAATAGCAACGGCGAACGAATACGAAGCTCTTCTCCGAATACATACAAGCGTTCTTTCTGCCCCAAAAGCCGAGCAGCGATATTTCAATTCATGGAAAACATATTACCAAAGCTATTGCAGATTTTTGAAGAGGTGTTGCATAATCCTCTTACCGCCGGACACTTAACTGTAGCAGCATACATCCTGAGGGGAACATTCTATACCACATCGAATATTATGCTCCCGGTATCTATTAAGACTATGATCAACAAATCTAAGGTTCAGGAACGGACAATTTCGGTGCTTTTTAATCATCGGGTATACAATAAGATAAATCCTAACGACTACAAGTGGGTTATACGTGCGCTGGTGGCCTCTGCGCATGAAATGCGTAGCGATTGGCTCTCGGAGCCTTCACAGATGCGAGATAACTGGGCACAAACTTTTCTATATCTGATAGCGGCTGCCGGGGTCCCGCGATTGGCGCGTGAAGAGGCAATATCCAGCCTAACTTCCATTTATATCAGAGAACCCGCCATTATCTCCAACGTCATAATCGATGCGATGTGGAATTGGTACAGCCGTCTGGCGGTGATGGAAAAGGATACAGCGGCATCGGCAGCTAAAACCGGCACCAACAATTTGTTCCATGTCCTGCGCTCTATGTTTCCGCCGAAGGGAATTCATGATACCGAAAGCATGACAAATCAACTCATCAACGTACTGGTCCTCTGTCGGCCCGAGCTGCTCCCACGGGCAAATTGGATAGATGTCTGTTTAAGAGTCGGTCAGGATCCAGGGCTCATTGCGCAAAAAAAGCCCGGGCATTGCATGCAGAAGATCGACAGTCATTTGGTGTGGGACTCGGGTTATGCGCATCGTGCTTCTGTCGATCTTGCAGCCTACCAAGCTGCTGCCGAATTGGCCTTCGTAGCGCCTGATACCATAATTCCCCTTCTTGTTGAGCGAATAAAACTACACCTACCCGTTGATGAAGTTGCGTCGTATGATCCTACGGCAATAGCAATCGCACGAACCCCAGAGGGCACAGCCTTCATTGACGTTCTCAGCAGCAAAGGTCAAGCTTACGCCGTCGATAAGAACTCGCGCGATTATGACAACATGAAATGGGAAGAGGAGATTAGGCGTCAGATTGCACAGAAGAAAGGTCAAGATAGAAAGCTTACGACGGACGAACGGGCAAAAGTCAACGCACAATTAGCAAAAGAATCGGTCATCCGGCAAGAGGTGCATCGATTGGAGATGAAACTCAGGGTTGGGGTGGGGTTTTTGCATGCATTAGCTGTGGGTCCACCAACAGATGTAGCCTTGTGGTTCGGCCCATCGCTTAGGATCTTGACTGAGGTTATCGTCGCTGGTGCGGGCCGTTTAGTTGGCCATTCCGCGGATGAAGCCTTTCTTGCATGCTCCAAATTTGTGTCTCCCAGACTGGGCTCCTCCAGAAGATTCATCGGAGTTGCGACACTTCGGGCTCTTGGCTCATCCACCCTCTCGGGTGAGCTCTTAGAGGAGCCTCTGGGAGATCTCGTTACGAGATTGTTGTATCGACTCAGATCTACTAGCGAGCAGCGTGCTTTTGATAGCATATCGCTGATATACCTATTGCCGCTCGTCTTTGCAGTTCTACGTCAAAGTGGCATAGGAAAAGCAGAAGCTGATGAAGCCGATGAGCAAGTGACGCTGGCATTGGAAATCCTTTCTTATCACACAGATATATTCGCTGACAAACAATTACCACGAGATGAGATTATCGCTCTGCTAGTGGAGTCAATGCAACGTTTCTCGCACCATTACAAGCTCATCAAGGACTGTCTCTCTAATCTTTGCAGGGCCATCGGGGACAATGCTAGTGAGAAAGAGATATTAGTTTTACTGAAAGGTGCGATTGTGCCACAAACCTCCGTCAGGACAGCAGTGCTGCAGGCCACCAGAGAGCATATCGACCTGACTGATTTCGACTTTTCCGAAGAAATCTGGATTGCATGTCACGATGACTTCGAGGAGAATGTAGATCTTGGACATGCAATATGGGAAGAGAATGCTTTAGAGTTGAACCCTTCTCACGCGTTTAAAATGGTGCCATATTTGGCAAGTGAGGACAGACAGCTCCGGCGTGCAGCATCACGAGCAATGGCGGAGGCTGTTGGCCGCGATCAAGCAATATTTCGTTGTCTTATGGACCAACTGGGAAATGAATACCGAGATCTCGCTAAGCCCAGAGTCCCAGAACGCGACGCATTCGGTATGATCAAAAAGACCGATCTCACTGACCCGTGGGAGAATCGCAGTGGTATTGCTTCGGCGTTCAAGGCGATGGCTCCCGCCTTTGACGCCTCGTACCTTGTGCCTTTCGTGGAGTTCCTGATCAAAGATCGTGCTGTTGGTGATCGAAATGCCACAGTGAGAGATGAAATGATTGATAGTGCAACAACTGTCATCGGAATACATGGGGCTCCCAGAGTTGAAGAGCTCATGGAAATGTTCGAGTCAGCTTTAGACGATGCTGACATAAGATCAACTACTTCAGATCTTGTGAACGAGGCTGTGGTCATTCTTTATGGTGCTCTCGCTAGTCACCTGAAGAAAGGCGATGAACGAGTTCCAAAGGCTGTGCAACGGCTACTTGCTACACTGGACACGCCATCCGAAACGGTGCAATACGCTGTAGCTGGCTGCCTGCCTCCATTGGTCCAGATATCAAGCCAAAAGACATCTGAATACGCTCAATACGTGCTAGAAAAGCTACTGCAATCCAAGAAGTACGCGGTGCGAAGAGGAGCCGCATACGGTTTAGCTGGTATCGTGAAAGGCAAAGGTGTTTCTGCACTCCGGGAGTATCGAATAGCTACTACCCTCAAATCTGCTATTGAGAACAAGAAGGATCAGAATCAGCGGCAAGGGGCCTTATTTGCTTATGAGCTTCTCGCACTGCTACTTGGTCGTACTTTTGAGCCATATATCATCCAGATTGTACCGCAGCTATTGGCCAGCTTTGGAGACGCCGTTGCCGACGTACGTGAAGCCTGCTTGGATACATCCAAAATGTGTTTTGCGAATTTGAGCTCCTATGGCGTGAAAATTGTGTTGCCCACTTTGCTCGAAGGGCTAGAAGAATCGCAGTGGAGGAGCAAGAAGGGTGCTTGCGACTTGCTAGGCGCAATGGCATACCTCGATCCACAACAATTGGCCCTCAGTCTTCCAGATATTATACCTCCTCTCACGAGTGTGCTCAATGACAGCCATAAAGAAGTAAGAGCCTCTGCGAATCGGAGCCTGCAACGTTTTGGTGAGGTCATCAGTAATCCCGAGATCAAAGGACTTGTCAATATCTTATTAAAGGCTTTAAGTGATCCCACTAAGCATACGGAGGAAGCGCTTGACGCTCTGATAAAGGTCTCTTTCATACATTACCTTGACCCTCCATCTCTCGCTCTAATTGTTCGCATTCTTGAAAGGGCCCTAGGGGAGCGGTCGGCTAGCAAGCGCAAGGCAGCACAGATCATCGGGTCTTTGGCCCATTTGACTGAGCGAAAAGATGTTACCCCACACCTTCCCATTCTCGTTACTGGGTTGAAAATAGCTGTTGTTGACCCAGTCCCTGCTACGCGGGCTACGGCGTCCAAAGCACTAGGTTCGCTAGTTGAAAAACTTGGGGAAGATGCGCTACCCGATCTGATTCCCAGCCTCATGTCGACACTGAAATCGGATACGGGAGCAGGCGACCGACTGGGTTCTGCACAAGCGCTGAGTGAAGTGCTCGCTGGTTTGGGGACAAGTCGACTAGAAGAGACTCTACCTACGATCCTACAGAATGTTTCCAGTCCTAAAGCGACGGTCAGGGAAGGCTTCATGTCCTTGTTCATCTATCTGCCTGCTTGCTTCGGCAACAGCTTCGCTTCCTATCTTAGTAAAATTATACCTCCCATCTTATCTGGCCTGGCAGACGAGGTTGAATCCATTCGCGAGACATCTCTGAGAGCTGGTCGTCTTCTTGTTAAGAATTTCGCCACGAAGGCTATAGACCTTCTACTTCCAGAGCTCGACAGAGGACTGGCTGATGACAGTTATCGTATTAGACTGAGCTCCGTCGAATTGGTCGGCGATCTCCTTTTCAATCTCACCGGCATAAGTGGTAAATCCGAACAGGACGAAGAAGAAGACGCCACGGAGGCTGGGCAGTCTCTGCTAGAGGTTCTGGGTGAGGACAAAAGAAACAAAATCCTTTCATCATTGTACATCTGCCGCTGCGACACCTCGGGGTTGGTTAGAAGTGCCGCCATCAATGTCTGGAAAGCACTTGTTGCAACGCCAAGGACACTCAAAGAACTCGTACCTACGCTGACACAGATACTCATCCGGCGTCTTGCAAGCTCAAATATGGAGCAGAAGGTCATTGCTGGGAACGCTTTGGGTGAGCTGATAAGAAAAGCTGGAGAAGGGGTCTTGGCCAGCCTCTTGCCAGCGCTGGAGGAAGGGCTTCAAACTTCTACTGATACGGACAACAAGCAAGGCATCTGCATTGCGCTACGTGAAATTATCTCATCTGCTTCACCAGAGGCTCTTGAAGACTATGAAAAAACTCTAATATCTGTAGTACGTGTAGCGCTTGTAGATGCTGATTATGGAGTCCGTGAAGCAGCTGCAGAAGCCTTCGACTCCTTACAACACATACTTGGAAAGAAGGCTGTTGATCAAGTGCTACCATACCTTTTGAACCTACTCAGGAACGAAAATGAGGCTGATACTGCCCTATCTGCACTCCTGACACTTTTGACAGATCATACGCGCTCGAGCATAATCTTGCCTAACCTCGTTCCGACACTGTTGATATCGCCAATCACGCCTTTTAATGCAAAAGCCATTGCCTCGCTTTCCGAAGTCGCTAGGCCTGCAATGACAAGGAGGCTTCCTACCGTCTTAAACACACTCATGGACGCCGTTGTGATCTGTAAAGATGACGCTTCGCGGTCTGAACTGGAGGATTCATTCGATACGATCCTGCTATCAGTCGATGAATTTGACGGACTCAATACTGCAATGAGCGTTATGCTTTCTCTAGTGAAGAATAACGACCATCGGAAGCGGGCAACTGCCAACCTGCGCCTTGGCGACTTTTTCGCCAAAACTAATGTTGACATTGCCCGGTACCACCAAGACCTGATCCGGGTCTTGCTCATATCTTTTGACGATTCGGATGCGGATGTCGTCAAGTCAGCTTGGATGGCCTTGTCAGAACTGACAAAGCGCTTAAGGAAGGAGGAGATGGAGGGTTTGGTGCTGTCAACCCGTCAGATCTTGCAGCAGGTAGGAGTACCTGGTGCAAATTTGCCGGGCTTCCTGTTGCCCAAGGGCATCAACGCGATCCTACCAATCTTCTTACAGGGGCTCATGAATGGTACTGCGGACCAACGTATTCACGCAGCGTTGGCAATTTCTGATATCATTGACCGCACTAACGCCGATTCACTGAAACCTTTTGTTACACAAATAACAGGACCATTGATCAGAGTCGTGTCCGAGCGCTCTGTCGACGTCAAATCTGCCATTATCTACACACTGAATAATCTCCTCGAGAAGATACCGACTTTCTTAAAGCCTTTCCTCCCGCAGCTTCAACGGACCTTCGCAAAATGCTTGGCAGATACTTCTAGTGATATCCTACGATCTAGAGCTGCGAAGGCCCTGGGTACTTTGATCACTCTAACGCCACGTATTGATCCACTGATCGCGGAGCTGGTGACCGGTTCAAAGACTGTGGATACTGGAGTCCGGAACGCAATGCTCAAAGCACTGTATGAAGTAGTAAGTAAAGCTGGAGTGACCATGAGTGAAGGTTCAAGGAGTTCCGTACTCGGACTCATAGACGAAGATGAAAGTGGCGCCGATGGTGAGAATGACCATAAACGGAATAGTAATGTTGGCCCTGACTTTAACACAGAGTCAATGACCATTACTCATGCGAGGCTTCTTGGAGCTTTGATCAAGAGTTTGCCGCCAACGTTCAATGTAGCCAGCCTGATTAAGTATGCTACCAACGTCGCCAGCCTCCCCGCACGATGCTAATTTCGGTGACGCAGAACACGTGTGCTCACCACACACATGAACAATGCTTCTGTATTGAATCTCAACTCGGTACTATTGGAATCTCCAGCTATACTCATTGAGAGCTATGCCCAAGAGACTGCTGGAGCCATTTGTCAGGGTATACGCAACAAGAACGTGAGCATTTCCAACCCTCTGACAACAGAGCATGCACTGAGGTGGTTACAGACCTTCATATCAGATAATAGCGTCCTGGCAGCAGGAAAGTATCTTCTCGTACCAAAGCGGTCGTCTAATTATGAGCAAAGCAAGTCAATAATCGAAGCTCTTGCCAGCGCTATTGGACCCGGAGCTCCCCCTAACACGAGACGCTTAGCATTGGTAGTTATCCGCACCGTTAGCCGTAAGGACTTTGAACTCATAAGCTCCACTCTTGCCACACTCGTGCCACCGATATTTGCCAGCGTCCGCGATCCAGTCATACCAGTCAAGCTGGCCGCTGAAGCCGCCTTTCTGTCCATCTTCTCCGTCACAGAATCCGAGAGTGAAGTCTTTGACAGGTATATGGCAGAGGCTGGGGGGGAGATGAATCCAACAATGAAAAGGAGCATACAAGATTATTTCAAGCGTGTAGCTTTGAGATTGGGTACGCAAGCTCGGGAACAGAAGGAAGCAGAAGGCGGCCAAGGAGGTCTTGGCCTTTCTAACGATGAACGAGAAGATGAAAGAGAGGTATGGAGCGTTGGCAAAGTCGAGCTTGGGTACGACGCATTCAATGATGCATGATGCAAAAGCCAGGCATTGAGTCATGGAATGCTTGTGATATAAGTATAGGCATAGCGAGGCGGAAAAAGCGCTTTTAGAGGTTCTTTACGCATTCTCAGATACCTTGCCACGTTTAGGTTGCTGTTTAGATCTGTAGCCTGGTACCTTCCACTAAGAATCATGGTATATATTCTGTTGATTTGGTCAGACGTTGTCGTAGCGTGTGGTAGTCTGATCTTGGGGGCAAATGATCGCCTTGCTGCGGATCTCGCTTAGCTCCACGCCAAGCCCACTACCAACCTTGGATTGAGTCAACCACCACTACCACCTGCTCATCATAACAACATTTCCTACGGACAGCACCGGCCAGACCTTCAAAATGTAAGTCTGCTCACCTTTAAAACTGATTGAGTTGTTATGCAGCGTATCATCTGCTCAGCCGGGCTCCTTCGGCGTGTTGCCCAGAAGGATAGCCCAACTCTGCCCACGCAACACCGTCTGGACATAAAACCCAGCTAATCCGAATCTCTAATCAGGGTCAATCTACGTACTCAGAAGCGTCTTGCGGCATCCGTGGTCGGCTGCGGGAAACGCAAGATCTGGCTCGACCCCAACGAAGTCAACGAGATTTCTAATGCCAACTCCCGTCAGACGATCCGCAAACTTGTTTCAGATGGCCTCATCATCCGCAAGCAGGTCACAATGCACTCGCGCGCCCGTGCTAGGGAGTTGACAGCAGCGAGGAGGATTGGTCGACATCGAGGGTTTGGGAAGAGGAAGGGTACGGCTGATGCTAGGATGCCTAGGTAGGATAATCTGTTGAAGCAGAGGAGCTGCAATGCCTGTCCTAAATACATGGATATGGTGTATATTTCTATGAAAGCCTGGCTGACACAATGCGTTGAAATCCAGCCAAGTCATGTGGATGCGTCGCCTCCGAGTCCTACGCCGCCTCTTGGTCAAATATCGTGCTTCAGGCAAAATTGACAAGCATCTATACCATGAGCTCTACCACTTAAGCAAGGGTAACACATTCAAGCACAAGCGTGCTTTAGTTGAACACGTACGTCATTGTATCATTGTAGCTTAGCGTACTCCAACTGACCCCTCTTCCCTCTAGATCCACAAAGCTAAGGCGGAGAAGCAACGCGAGCGTATTCTGAAGGAAGAAATGCAAGCCAAGCGTGACAAGACAAAGGCGGCTCGCGAGAGGAGACAGGAACGTGTTGCTGCGAAGCGGAATGCTGTAACTGGAGGAGAAGAGGAGACGAATAGGGAGTAGATAGCAGGCTCGGCCTCGTCTACCGGGTATGGGGGAGCACTGATGAATACATCGTGCAAAAAACTTAGGGTGGCAGGTTCTTGACATACGCTTCCATTGGTGCTTTCAGCTATAGCATTTTCTGTAGTATGGAGCATATCATAACAATGAAACCCGTTATTACCTCTACGTTCCCTCAGAGAATCGTATACCATCGCTCAGCTAACGTTTGCACCGTAAACAAAATAATATTTATGGAATATATTCTATGTGTACTTTGAACATTGACCGTCCGTAAAATAGAGATATCTCGGTTTACCATGTTTAGCGCGCGGAACAATACCGTTTTATATTTTATCGAAAGCCATCTCCACAGCTTCAGGACGGACGAGCCCAATCTAAGCACACCATATCCCTCACTCCTCTCTTCCGCTATGGCTTCCCAAGATAACCCAGGAGATTCTGGAAATGGGGCTGGCAGCCACGGCCAATACAGTAGGAAGTCGGCTTTGCGAAAACTACGTCGAAAGGGAAGTGATGGCTTCGAAGACCGTTGGGGCGATGAGGAGTATGCTGAAGAGGAGGAATTTGTCCAGTCACCACCAAAGCGAGTCCGACTGGATGATCCCATCTCGCTACCTCCTCAGCCCAACGATGAATTGGATGAAGAGGCAGCAAAAGAGAAAGCAATGGCCCAAGACCAAGCAGAAAGGGACGAATTCGCGAGAAGATTGGTCCTAAAAGACTCAGAGAGGACAAAAAAGCTTGTTGAAGATCGGTCGTCTACGAAGGAGGGTAGAGAAGTAGCTCGGCGTCGGGCCTTAGCAGAGGATGCAGCCGCGAGACAGGCCGCCATGCCAGATCTAAGGGAACGATCCAGACAAGAATATCTCAAGAAGAGGGAGGCCGAGAGGTTGGCTTTACTTCGAAAACAAGTCCGGGAGGAGACTGAAGAGTTGCGAAGTAATCCGCGTCTTACAAGAAGGGAGAAGGATGAGTTTGCCAAGAACAGGGAAGTGCTACGGATCGCTGAGGAAAGGTTGAACATTGATGATCACCGGGATGGGTATATGATGCCCGAGGACTATATTACCGAAAAAGGCAAAATTGATAGGAAAAAGAAGGAAGAGGCTCTATACAAACGCTATGTGGACAAAGACGAGCACGGCCAGGAAAGATTCGTAACGGAGCAGGAAGAGTGGGAGAGGGAGCAGACTGCAAAGGCTAAAGCTCAAATTTCGCAGAGTGAAAGGGTCGACGAAGGGCAGTACGATTACGTTTTCGACGATGCACAGAAGATCAATTTTGTGGTGGATGCGAGGCTTGAAAGTGACGGGAAACCGCTGAGCAGAGAGCAAAGGGCTTTGCAAGAGCAACTAAAAGCAGCTGAAGCGAAGGCATATTCAATTGAAGATACCCGGAAGAGCCTCCCTATCTATACGTTTAGAGACGATCTACTCAAGGCAATCTCGGAGTACCAGGTTCTCATTATCGTTGGTGAGACTGGCAGCGGTAAAACTACGCAAATCCCTCAATATCTACACGAAGCGGGCTACACGAAGGATGGACTCAAGATTGGATGTACGCAACCAAGGCGAGTTGCTGCTATGAGCGTTGCAGCACGAGTGGCGGAGGAAATGGGGGTTAAAGTTGGTAATGAAGTAGGCTACTCGATCCGTTTCGAGGACGCTACGTCCGACAAGACTATTCTGAAATACATGACAGATGGCATGCTCTTGAGAGAGTTCCTGACCGAACCTGATTTGGGAGCGTACTCAGCGCTAATGATTGACGAAGCCCACGAGCGCACACTGCATACGGATATACTCTTCGGCTTGGTGAAAGATATTGCACGGTTCAGGCCCGAACTTAAGTTGCTGATCTCATCGGCAACTATGGATGCCCAGAAATTCGCGAAGTACTTTGATGACGCTCCAATATTCAATATACCCGGGCGAAGGTATCCTGTTGATATCCACTACACCCCACAACCAGAAGCGAACTACCTCGCTGCTGCTGTGACCACTATTTTTCAAATTCACATTACCCAGCCAAGAGGGGACATTCTTGTCTTTCTCACAGGTCAGGAAGAAATCGAAGCAGCAGAGCTAAACTTGCAAGAGACTGCAAGAAAGCTAGGGTCTAAAGTGCCGGAAATGGTTATATGTCCTATTTATGCGAATCTGCCCTCTGAGCTACAGAGTAAGATCTTCGAACCGACACCGCCAAAGGCTAGAAAAGTTGTCCTAGCTACCAACATCGCTGAAACAAGTCTGACCATCGATGGCATTGTCTACGTAATCGACCCAGGCTTCGTGAAGGAGAACGTTTACAATGCGAGGACAGGTATGGAATCTTTGGTGGTCACACCATGCTCGCGTGCATCCGCAAACCAAAGAAGTGGACGAGCAGGTAGGGTTGCTCCTGGGAAATGCTTCCGGCTCTATACCAAGTTTGCCTTCCACAACGAGCTTGATGAGTCGACCATGCCCGAGATCCAGCGAACCAATCTGAACAGTGTAGTCCTCCTGCTCATGTCCCTCGGAATCACTGACCTGATGGACTTCGACTTCATGGATGCCCCCCCTGCGGAAACTCTTATTCGCGCCCTCGAAAACCTTTACGCCCTTGGCGCTCTCAATGACAAAGGTGCCTTGACCAAGCTTGGTCGTCAGATGGCAGAATTTCCCACAGACCCTATGCTTGCTCGATCGATCCTTGCAGCAGATAAGTACGGCTGTGTTGAAGAAGTCCTCTCCATTATCGCCATGCTGGGTGAATCTGCTTCCCTCTTCTATCGACCCAAAGACAAGAAGATCTTAGCCGACAGTGCTCGTTCTCGTTTCACGGTCAAGGAAGGCGGCGATCATTTCTCTCTGCTCAATATTTGGAACCAGTGGGTTGACAGCGACTTCAGCTACGTTTGGGCACGTGAAAACTTCCTTCAGCAACGCAGTCTGACCCGTGCTCGAGATGTACGTGACCAGCTTGCCAAGCTCTGCGATCGAGTCGAAGTCACGATCACCAGTGTTGGCGCAAATGACCTTGTCCCGATTCAAAAGTCTATAACGGCGGGTTTCTTTCCTAACGCAGCACGCCTACAAAAGGGTGGTGATAGTTACCGCACTGTGAAGAATGGTTTGACCACATATCTTCATCCTAGCAGCACCTTGTTTGAGGTTAATCCGAAATGGATCATATTCTATGAACTGGTGCTCACCTCGCGAGAATACATGCGAGGGAATCTACCAATACAAGCAGAATGGTTGTCGGAGGCTGCGCCCCATTATCATAAGAAGAAGGATCTGGAGGCACTGGGTACAGATAGGAAGATGCCGAAAGGGCAGGGTGCCGTTGGCGCCAAGAGTAAGATATGAAAAAAGTATGCGCTCGGTGTTCCGTGCCCACATTCGATGCGTATCTCCTTGAAATACACCAATTAGTGATCTTCGTTCAGCATGGAAGCACAAGTGATGCTGGCTGAAAACTTCCACGCGCAGTAGGACTAAGACCCAAGCTTATCCAAGCTAACAGGATTAGGATATAGAACACAACCAGCGCCAGAATGGACTGATTCGAGCCCCTGTTTTCACAGGTTGCGCTTTCCCAGTCCAAGAAGATTCTAACAAATTTCCCAATATTATGAATCTTCCCTCCCTCCTGCTGCAACCTAAATTTTTATGTGGGAAGGTGAGCTCAGAAAAATCCCGAATCAAAATTACGACTCCTCGCCTTCGAGGGTTCAAGCTTTGAAGGATAGCAGTGTTATGCCAGGGACTCGGCGCGCACCGGAAGGGTAAGAGGGCTGTAGTATGAGAGGGAACTGCTACGTAGAAGGAAAGCTAGCTAGATGACCTGACTGCCAGATAGTAGGCATGTGCGCTGATGCAGCGGGCACTACCTAGGCCTGATGGCATCTGGCTTCCTAGGGCTGCTAGAGCCAGGGCTAAATCCGTGACAGTTTCTTACGCGCATGGTAATTTCTGCATTGTCAGTGAGCAACCGAGAAATACGGAGTACTGTTAATGGTTTTTAGCATACCCTCCACAGCTAGTCTTGCAATCAATAATGGTGTGGGTGTTAGATAGATTGAGAACCGTTGCAACTTGATCCACCCAGAGCTGACGCCAAATGCTTCCGAATATCAAGTAACGATTCTTTTCGGCGAGTTCGGCGAGTTTACTCGAAACGCGTGTGTAGCGAAGGCCTTTTTATATCATGATTTCAAGAAGATTCACGTCCCTGATTTGCTGGGATGAATCGGATGCACTGCCTCGTATCTACATGCAGTCTGCCCCTCAAAAGTCAATCTTGGTCGTTTGCATCTAGGAAGCCACTTAACATTGAACTTTCCGTTCACTGTGCGCCGGGCGCTAGTATTTTGTTCAAGCCTTTGTATGGTTATGTTTCTACACTGACTCTGGGTTTAATACTCATAGCATATCTACTGGCAAGATTCAATCCCACCGTTGGAGAAGCAATAGAAGACTGAAAGTGTCGAAGATCATGAGTGCTTTACGGGCTGGCCATCCTAGGATATGCAAGACAGGCAAGGGCAATTGAATCATGAGCCGAATCTTAAGCCATGGATTTGAATCTTGCTGTTGTGGAAGGCTGCTGGCTGAACGTAAGGGCTCAGCTGCACGGTGCATAACGAGCTGAATAGGGTCGGCCAGGCAGCTTGCACAATGCACCTCACACAGCCACATTCATCTACTCAAGTCCCTGGTGGCCCCAACAACCCTGAAGGCGGTCAATTTAAAGCCTGGGTTTGCCTCTGTTTTCCCCCTTTGCAGTGCTTGCCAGCTTCGTTATCACTTTACATGTCTTTTTTTCAAATACGTAATGTCCTTACAATCTATTATTACTTCCTCTATTTACAGCATTTCCTCCATTTACAATGGCGGGTACCTTTCCGTCGACCAGTCCTCCCCAGATTACAATCTCTCGTATACTACTAACCCTTCCTCCTCGTTGCAAGTCCAGTTCCAGGTCGCCCCCAATGCGTCTGAATACAATATTTGTACCACGAGCATTGACTCCCTTACGCTCTGCATCGATATATTCCGCGACAACACTTCCGCTCCACATCTCACCACTCCAGGTCATTACAGTGGGCAGCAATGGACTGTCACAGGTCTAGCTGACCCTACCAATGATGGCGGGACTGTATTTGAATTCAGAAATGATTATTCTGGCATCAATGCTGTTCTGGGCACTGATGGTGGAGAAGTATACATGGAGAATAATATTAGTATAACATCAATGCAGGAGAATCTGCACTATTGGCAATTAGAGGTGAGCTAACCATCTGTGCATACTCTGCACTGAATAGTCGCTAACACGCGAACCCAGGCTATCACGCCGGTAATAGATCCTAGCACAGGGCCAAGTACAAGCACAACTGCCCTTTCATCTACTTCCTCGTCTCAGACGGTGTCAGATCCCTCGTCTCAGACGGCGTCCTCCTCCTCGCCTCCTCCGGCGTCCACCTCCTCGCCTCCTCCGGCGTCCACTTCCTCGTCTCAGACGGCGTCCTCCTCGTCGCAGACGGTGCCAGATCCCTCGTCTCAGACGGCGTCTACTTCCTCGTCTGATGCGGTCTCTTCTTCCTCTAAAAGCGGCCTGTCTAGTGGCTCAAAGATTGCAATCGGCATCGGCGCCGCTGCTATCATCGTCTTCTTGAGTGGTCCTGTTCTGTTCTTCACCCGTTATCGAAAGCGCAGTCCCCCTAGTGCTCGACTCGAGCCACATAACGAATTACAAAATGCGATTTTAGAGAAGGCCAACGTTGTCCCAGCGGAGCTTCAGAAATTTGTGGAACGGAGTCACAGTTCTGATCAGAAATTTGAGCTGCAAGCAGACGAGAGACCTCAGCAGGCTGAATTGCTAGGTAATTGAGCTTATAGCAACTTCTATTGTCATCCCATAATACTGCGATCTGCTTTGTGACCTAAATTTGTTCATGAAAGAGACTGCCTATCGGATATCTTAAGTATAACAAAAGAAACTCTGTTAACAGTTAGCGGTTTAACTTTTTAAGGTCTTTCTCTGTTTCTATTTCTCTTTCTGTTTCTCTTGCCTTTTTTCTTTTTTCTTCTCTTTCTCTCTCTCTCTCTCTCTTCTTCTCTTTCTCTCTTTCTTTCTTCCTCTCTTCCTCTCTTCCTCTCTTCCTCTCTTCCTCTTTCTTTCTTCCTTTTATTTTTTCTTCTTACTATCTCTTTCTTTCTTAAAAACTTTAACTTAAATAATTTAGAAAATATACTATTATATACTAATTTTATAATTAAAAGTTTTTAAATATAAAGTTTTAATAATAAAATAAGATTTTACTTAAAGAAATTTATTTATAAATTTATTATTAAAAATATAAAAGAATTTAATAGTATTATTATAATATATTTATTAAAGAAATTTTATTAACTTATTATATTTAAAAGAAAATATGTTTATTATAAATAATATAATTATAGTAAAGTATAATTAATTTTATTAATTTTATTATAATAATAGAAAATATTTATATATAATTTAAAAATAATTAAAGTAAACTTTAAATTAATAAATATATATATAATTAAAGATATTAATAAATATTATATATATATATAAACTTATAAATAATTATAGTAAATTACTTTAAAATTTATTTTCTTATAACTTATTACTTTATATAGTTCTTTAAATAATATTAATAAAAATAATCTTTTAATAAAAAAGTAATTACTTTAATAAATTAATAAATTAAATAAAAATATAACTATTATTAAGTTTAAATAAAGATCTTTATTTATAAAGTATTTTATATTATATTTCTATTTATTTATATAAAATAGCTTAGAACTATTATAGAATTAAATATATATCTTAGTTAACTATATTAAAAAGTATATAACTCTATTAACTTATAAAGATTATAATTATATAACTATATAATATAAAGTATATAATAAGAATTATAAGTCTCTTAAATATATATATAACTAGTAATAATATATAGCCTTAAGTACTTAATTATTCCTCTATAACTTTTTATATATTAATATTAAGTATTATATTATTAAGTCTACTAGTTAGTTTCTTAATACTTTTTATAAAAGTTTAAGTCTTCTAAATTATTTATTATCCAACCCCTTATTTTTTTTAAGTGTTAATATATAGAGATTAATAATCTTAATCTTAATTTACACTAACTAATTTTATAAAAGCCTTAATTCTATTTTTAGATAAGGCCCTTAGAGTATACTTATAACTTTAAGGGGCTTTATAGCACTCTTTAAGGCTTAAACTTAAGCTTTTAGCAGGTGCTTATAGTAAGAGAGGCCTAGATAAAGGCTTAGAAGATCTTAGGGTACCCTCTTTTAAAGGCCCTAAGGTGGGTGTTATCTAGGCACCTCTTCATCTATAAATTTATTTTGTGGATAAGTTTAAGCTAGAGTAGCACTAGTTACTTATCTAGATTTAATAGGACTTATCTACTTAATATTAGAATTAACTTATACTTAAATCTAGCTATAACTTAGTAAATTTAATAGTTATAGAATAATTCTAAAAGTTATATATTAATAATATATTAGCTATGCTACTTATTATAGTTACTTTATTTAACTTAGTTATAGAAGGTTTTTATATTAACTTATTTAGATTTAATAGTACTAGACTTAATTATAAATATATTATTTATATAAGTTTAATTATTAATATAAATTTTAGTATTATAATTATATTATATACTTAAAATACTTATATACTTTATATTATATTAGATATAAATACTATTATATTAAGTTCTATATACTTTAACTAAGTATTTTATACTATTATTAAGTAAATTTCTCTATAGTTTTTTTATTTTATTGTTAGAACCTAATATAAGTGATATAGTAAATACTCTATAAGTATATATTCTAGAATAGGCTTAGCACTAAAGTTATATAAAGGTTTAAATAATTTAGGGTTTAAAATATTTAAACTAAAAAAGTTTAAATAAATTATTAAGTAATTTATTTAAACTATAAAGAGTTTAAATAGTTTATAGATTAAATCTATTAAATTAAGTAGTCTTAGTAAACTTTCTTATATTTATATAATTAAGGCCCTTATCTATCTTAAATAAAGCTCCTTATATTTAATTATACTAGTAAATTAATATAGCTACTATAATATAAAAGGTCTATTCCTTATTTATATAAGTAGTTAGTAAGATTATATAATTAACTTCTTTATTTTTATATTCTTTAATTTTTAATTACTTATCTTTAGAAGAATTTATAATATTAGTTTATAATACTTTAAATACTTTTAAGTATAAATTTATTAAATTAAAAAATATAACTTAATTAATCCTAAGTAAAATAACCTAAACTAGATATTATAGTATTAATAATAGATTAAGGAGAAATATTAAGATTATAAAACTTAATCTTTATTATAGAGAAAAAAAGAAACTTAAGAAATAGATAATATAAGTATAGCTATATCTCTATTTTTATAAAGAATTAGTATAGGTTAGGAACTATATAGTAATTACTATTACCTTTATATATAAAGATATATAGAAATAAGTATAATTATATTTATAGAGATATTTAAATAACCTAAATAATATACTAAAGGTAATATAATAAATAAAAAATTTTATATACTTTAAAATAGAACTAAGAAAGATATTTATATTATTTAATAAGATTAATTAAGTAGTATAAGTTATCTAATATATTAAATAAAAAAAATTTATAGTAGAGTTTATAACTTAGTTTTAATAATATATAATTAAAATTAAATAGGATAATAATATACTTATAATAATATATAGAAGAGAGTTAAAAGAATAAGTTAAGAATAAATTTATAAGATTTAAAATAATATTAAAAATACTTAATATACTTTAGAAAAAAGTTATTAGAATTAATAATAATCTCTTTAAAAAAGCTATAGAAAAAAGATATAATAAAGAAGTTACTTAATTAAGTATTTTAAAATACTAATTTAAAAGGAACTTTAACTTTAATTATAGAAGAAAGATATATAATCTATATAAACTAACTTTAATAAAAATTAATATTATAAAAAAGAAGACTATATATAAGAAGTTAAGAAAAGAGTAAAATAAAAAAGTACTAAAGTATTATAGCTATAATAAATTAGGCTACTTTACTAAAGACTATAAATTAAAAAATATAATATTAAGACCTTAGTTTAATATAATAAAATAAGTTATTAATAGAAAGAATAAAACTTAAAAGAATAGTAAACTATTATTTAAGTAAGATAATCTAGAACTTAATAAACTACTAAAAAAAGTAGAAACTCTAGAAAAAATTATTAAAAGCTTAAAAGAAGGTATTAAGAGACTATTAAATAATCTAGATTAAGAAAATAAAGAAGCTATAAATAATCTAATAATAATATCTAATTAATAGAAATATTACTTATAAGGGTTTTTATATAAAATATAGGATAATATAATCCTACTATATATAATAAAACTTAAAGATAAAGATTAGTATAATAGGTATTATAATAAGTTCTAAGAATTAAGAATTAAATAACTTAGACTAGATTAAGATAAAAAGACTAAAAAAGAAATAAAATTAAATTAAAAAGAAAACTTAAAATAAGAGTAAGTAGATTATAATAAGGAATAAAAACTTAAATTACTTATAAATTAACTAATAAGAAAAATATTATAAGAATAAGACTCCTTAATTAGAAGATTTTAAGATTATTAATAAGACTTATACTACCTAAGATATATAAGAATATATTAAAGTAGGTATATAAATAAACTTTATATAAAATACTATATAGCTAGAAAAGAGATATAAGATAATATTTATATATTATAATACTTTTTAAATATATACTAGTACTATATTATTAATAC
Source organism: Cladonia metacorallifera KoLRI002260 (assembly GCA_000482085.2). Taxonomy (NCBI): domain Eukaryota; kingdom Fungi; phylum Ascomycota; class Lecanoromycetes; order Lecanorales; family Cladoniaceae; genus Cladonia; species Cladonia metacorallifera. Next base: position 1,585,352 of record KI911115.1, on the reverse strand, counting down.
TTATAAATAATATCTCTACTAAAAGAGAGTTAGTAGAATATTTTTAGAATAATTAAAGAACTAATATAAGATACTTTACTAAGAATTAAGAAAAAACTATTAAAAAGAAGAGTATATTTATACTATATAGATAGTATACTTATTATTAAACTACTATTTATATATATAAGAAAAGATAATAGTAGGATTTTACCCTAAAAATTATTTTAACTTAATAATAAATAAATAAGGAAAAGAATAATTCTCTATATAAGAGGTATATCTAAAGAGATTAATATTATAATCCCTAAATAATAATTATACTTAATAGAGTATAGTTAGCTTATTATAATACTAGTTAAATTTAATAGATAAAAAGCTATTATAATAATAAATTCTAAAGTAATAGGAAATTTTATATCTAATATCCTTATATAAGTATAAAAAGTATAGATAGTTAATAAGAAAGAACCTTATTAACTTTAAATAACTAATAAATTAAAACTATTATTAGAAGATATTAATAAAGAGATAATCTTATTAGATATTACTATTTAATAATACTATAAGGAATTAACTTTTAATATAGTTTAGATAATTAACTACTATATTATATTAAAAGTATCTTAGTTAAAAAAGTAGAACTTAATAATTAATTAAAAGATAGAAGTATTTATAATTAAAGAAACTAATAATATTACTAACTTTAGATATATATATTA
>KI911115.1:1572826-1583053 GCA_000482085.2 Cladonia metacorallifera KoLRI002260 | reverse complement strand
CTATTATAATAATAAATTCTAAAGTAATAGGAAATTTTATATCTAATATCCTTATATAAGTATAAAAAGTATAGATAGTTAATAAGAAAGAACCTTATTAACTTTAAATAACTAATAAATTAAAACTATTATTAGAAGATATTAATAAAGAGATAATCTTATTAGATATTACTATTTAATAATACTATAAGGAATTAACTTTTAATATAGTTTAGATAATTAACTACTATATTATATTAAAAGTATCTTAGTTAAAAAAGTAGAACTTAATAATTAATTAAAAGATAGAAGTATTTATAATTAAAGAAACTAATAATATTACTAACTTTAGATATATATATTAATAATAATTAATAATATATAAGAAATTAAGTAGAGGAACTACTATAAAATATAATACTATAATTTTAAATAAAGATAGCCTTAAGAAAGGATCTAACTCTATAGATATAAATAAAGAGTTAACTAGTTAATAGTATAAGAGAAAAAAAAAGATATATCTCTTAATATCCCTAAAGAGTACTATAAATATATATAGCTCTTTTAAGAAGAAATAAATATAAAGGCACTACCTAAGTACTAGCTTTAGGATTATAAGATTAAACTTAAATTAAGTAAGAAGCTAATATTTAGACTAATTTATATATTATTAAAAAAGGAACTCTTAATATTATATAAGTATATTAAAGAGAACTTTAAGAAAGAATTTATTTAAGAATTAAAATTATTAGTAGGCTATCTAATACTCTTTATACTAAAAAAGAATAGAAGTCTATAGCTATATATTAACTATTAAAAGTTAAATAATATTACAATTAAAAATAGGTATCTATTACTAAATATTAGTAAACTTTAGGACTAATTTAAAAAGATAAAAATCTTTATAAAGTTAAACCTTAGGGGGGCTTATAATTTAATTTATATAAAAAAAGATAAGGAATAGAAAATAGTATTTAAGATTTAGTATAGATATTATAAATATTTAATTATATTATTTAATCTTATAAATATACTAATAACCTATTAAGTGTTAATTAATAATATATTAAGATATTACTTAAATAAAATAGTAGTAACCTACCTTAATAATATTCTAGTTTTCTTAGAAAATAAGGAAGAATATATTTAATATATATAAGAAGTACTTAATTATTTAGGATAAAATAAACTACTTCTTAAACTAGAAAAATATAAATTTTATAAAAAGAAAGTTAATTTCCTAAGATATAATATTAGTATAGAAGGTATTTAGATAAATTAAAATAAAATTAAAAATATATAGAAATAACTAATATCTATAATAGTTAAAGAAATATAAGTATTTTTAAGATTCCTAAACTTTAATAAGTAATTTATTAAAGAATTTTTAAAAAAGGCTTTACCTTTAATAAGACTTACTACTAAGGATATAGAGTTTAGATAAAAAAAAGAATAAGATAATATAATTAAATAATTAAAAAAAGCTTATATAAATCTATTTATATTAATAATATTCTAAGTTAACTAACTAATAAGGATTAAAACTAATATATTAGACTTAGCTATAGGGGTATACCTCTACTAATAGAAAAGTAGTAAATAGTATCTAGTTATATATTATTTAAAAAAGATAATAATACTAGAATAAAATTATAATATTTATAATAAAGAACTTCTTATAGTAATTAAATTATTTAAATATTAAAGAGTTTATACTAAGAGCTACTTAGAGCTTAATATCTTTATAGATTATAAAAATCTTTTAAATTTTATAATAACTAAGATACTTAATTAAAGATAAGTTAGATAGACTAAATTTTTAGGATAATATAAGTTTAAGATCTACTATACCCTAAGTAAGAAAAATAGATAAGTTAATACTTTAAATAAATAATTAAACTATATAAATATAAAAGACTTAAATAAATAAACTATTTTATAATAAGAATTAGATAGATTACTAGTACTAAATAAATAAATACTTATAATAATTATAAGGATTAAAGGACTAGATATAATTAATAGGCTTATAAAGATATATAATAATAATACTAAAGCTAAGGAATTATATAAGGAATAACTTAATATAATAGTACTAAGCTATTAGGGTAAGATATATATACTAAAAAAATATATTAAAAAAATAATTAAGGATTATTATAATAACTTAATATATAGGCATTTAAGAGTTACTAGGATAATAGAATTTATTTAAAAAAATTATAATATACTATAGCTTTAAATAAGAGTAAAATAATATCTTAAGAAATATATTAAGTATTAATAGAATAAGTTAGTAAAATATAAATTATATAGGAAAATATAGTTTATACCTATACTAAAGATACTATAGGATAATATTATAATAGATTTTATTACTAAGCTACTAAAATCTAAGGACTTAATAATATTAGAGGTATATAATACTATAATAATTATTATAGATAGACTAATAAAATACGCTATTATACTACCCTTTAAAGAAAGATATAATACTAAATAATTAGTATTTATATTATTAGATAGGCTTATAAGAGACTATAATATACTTAAATTAATAATATTAAATAAATATAAACTATTTACCTTAAACTATTAGAAAATATTATTAGGAATAATTAAAATAAAGCTTAGAATATTAATAGTATATTATCCTTAGATAAATAAATAAATAAAAAGAGTAAATTAAATATTAAAAATATACCTTAGGTACTATATAAACTAATAATAAAATAATTAAGTATTATTACTATTAATAGTATAACTAATATATAATAATAAATTATCTAAGATAACTAGAATAATACTATTCTTTATAAATTATAGGAAATATATAAATAGCTTTCTATAATTAAGGGAAGGACTTAATATAGATAAAGTATTAGTTAAAGCTAAAGAACTTAAAAGAGTTTATACTTAATTAATAGAAACTATTAGGGCTTTAAATAAAAGAGTTAGATTATAAATTAATAAGAATTAAAAAAATAGTTCTTAACTAAAAAAGGAGGATAAAGTATACCTCTTAACTAGAAATTTAAAAATAAAAAGATTAAGTAAGAAACTAGATTATATAAAGATTAAACTATTTTTAATTAAGAAAAAATAAAAATTAGTTAACTATAAATTAGATTTATTAAAGAACTTTAAATAATATCTTATCTTCTATATATTACTCTTAGAACTAGTAGACCTTAATATACTCTTATAATAAAACTTCTAATATAAAATAGAAGAAGAAAATAAATATAAGATTAAAAAATTCTAAATTAATATAGTTAGAAATACCTTATTAAGTAGAAAGAATATAGTAATACTAAAAATATATAAGAACTACTTAAGAATCTTAAGAACTACTAGGACCTTCTATAATAATTTTAATAAAAAGAAGAAAAAATTAATTAAAACTTAAAAAAATCTTAAATACTTTAGAACTAAAATTAAAGAGAGGATTATTAATAGTATTAGCTATTTTATTAGTCTCTAACTCTTCTATATTCTATAGTTTATAATAAACTAGTTCCTCCTCTTATTTCTCTAAATTATTAGTCTCTATATAGAGCCTTAATTAGTATATAACTAGCTCTTAAATCTAGATTGCTACTTAATAAGTAGCCTCTAACTTTTTATATCTCTTCTTATAAATATAGTAAAGCTTAGCCTTAGAAAAAGTAAGTTTATAAGATAAACTACTCTTAGAATACTTAATATAAGAATTTAAGTTTAAATTAATTTTATATTCTTTATTATAATAGGCGCAGCTATTATAGTAATATATAATCTTATTAAAATAAGTACTCTTTAAGACACGCCTTTAATAAAGAGTAGATTTTAATAAGGGATTAGTAGTATATTATAGTATAAAGAATAGATAATTATCTTTAAAATAAAGATATTAAAAAGGAAAAGATAGTATTAGAACCTAATATAAGTAATATAGTAAACGCTCTATAAGTATATATCTTAAAATAAGCTTAATACTAAAGTTATATAAAGATTTAAATAATTTAAGATTTAAAATATTTAAATTAGAAGAGTTTAAATAATTTATTAAGTAATTTATTTAAACTATAAGAAGTTTAAATAATTTATAGATTAAATTTATTAAAATAAGTAATCTTAGTAGACTTTTTTATATTTATATAATTAAGGCTCTTACTTATCTTAGATAGAGCTCCTTATATTTAACTTTACTAGTAAATTAATATAGCTACTATAGTATAAAATATCTACTCCTTATTTATATAAGTAGTTAGTAAGATTATATAACTAACTTACTTACTTTTATATCCTTTAACCTTTAATTACTTATCTTTAGAAGAACTTATAATGTTAGTTCATAACATTTATATCCTTTATATTTTATAACTATTAGAAGATAGATTAAGTCTTAGCCTTATATTTACTTAGTTTTAATAAGACTAAAAGAAGTATCTACTATAACTAATTAATTCTAATATAGATCTTCTTCTTTTATATTAAATTTTTTATTAAGCTTTATTTAATTTTTAAATATAAACTTTTCTTCTATTCTTTATTAGTATTTATATTATTATCCTTACTATTTATTTCTTATAAGGTAGAGTTATTCTCTTTCTTTTTTATAATATTAAGTAAGTTAGATTCTAAAGAATTTTAAGCTTAGATATTAAACTAAGTACTAGCCTTAATAATAGCTTAAGTTATAGCCTAAGTACTAATTTAAGTACTAACTAAATTAAAAGCTTAATTATTATTTTATTACTTATAATTAACTTAGTTATTTATAATATTTAAGTAATTTATAATACTTATACTATTCTAGTTACTATTATTAAAGAATAGCTTAGTATTATAATATATTTAATAAAGAATTAACTATATACTTAAAATAATTAATAGAGCTTAATTTATTATAGAGTTATAAGTAAAGTAATTTATATCTCTTCTATTATTACTTATATCTTAGTAAGTAATAATATTTATAAAATTATTTAAATTATAGTAGTTTAATTATAGCATTATTAAAATTTTCTTATAATTTATAGGAACTTTTTATCCTATATATAGTATTACTTTCTTTTAAATACTATTTATAATTAAGATTTATATATTATAAAAAAATCTTTTATTTATTAAGATAATACTTAAATAGCCTTACTATCTATTAATATTATAAGATAGAGTAAATTTTATTATAGTATAAAAAACTTTACTATTAATAATTTTATATTTTTTAAACTTTATTATAACTTACTAACTTAGCCTTATTATATATATAGTATATTTTATTATTATATATATAAAAGTAATTACTTCTATTCTAAGTAGCTTAAAATAATATCTTAGAGTCTCTTATTTTATAAGTAATTATTTATTATTATTAAAGAGTATCTTACTTATATACTTATTTAGAATAAGTATTATAAATATTACTTTCTTAAGTTATATAATTATTAACTACTATTTAAATTAGTATAAATAAATATATAACTTTCTTATTCTCTATAAAAAATAAATTATTATTTAGAAGCTAATTTATATATACTAATTTCTCTTTTAGTGTTAACTATTTATAATAGTCTTTTATATATACTTACACTTTAAATATAATACTAGATTAAAAATATTTTAAGGAGTTAAAGAGCTTTTAAAGTTAGTATATAATATATTATATTTATTCTTAAAAATATTATCTTTCTTATCTTATAATTTTTTAGTTATTTTTTAACTTCTTTAGAATACTATAATATCTTCTAAGTATTCTTCTATAGTTATAATATAAGTTTTTATAAGTATATAACTTAAATACTATTATTAGCTTAAAGATTATAATTTTTATTCTCTATACTTATTATTATATATATTAGAAGCTCTAGCCTTATATATTTAACTATTAGCTTATAATTAAGTATTAATATTAATTATTTTTATATTCTATCTATCTTCTTTTTATTATAGGCCTAGCACTTATTTTATATTATTTTATATTTTAGTTAACTAGGCTTAAGGTTAAAGAGTAAATTAAAAGATATTAAAATAAATAAAATTAGAAAAAATAAATTTCTTAAGTTTCTATTATTTATTAAGCTAGTCTAGGATATATTTAAGTATCTACTATATAAAGATTCTATAAGCTATATATATTATATTAGTTATATATTAGTTATAATTATTAATTAAATATAATATACTTATAGAATTCATAAGTTATTATTAAAGTTAATATTATTACTAATATCTTAAAGGTAAGGCTTTTTAGTTAATAGTAATTTATTATTTTAAAGAATCTTATTAACTAACTACTAAGAGTTAAATAGTAATACTTATATAGTATTAATATATTAATCTTAGTATATTCTTTTATATTATAAACTAATTCTATTTAATACTTAAAGGGAAGTATGTGAGATTTATTTAAAAAAAAATAAAAAAATAAGGTAATAAAGATAATATATAAAGTAATTAAGAATTAAAATAAATTTAGTATAGAAATATATTAGAATTAGTATAATAATAACTAATATTTTAAAATACTTATTTTTAACTAGCTTAAAAGCTAGTATTAAGATTATAAACTATTTTTTTATAAATTTATATTATAGTATATAGTACTTATTAAATATAAGTAAAATATATATATAATAAGTACTTATATTAAGTATTCTAAATATTATTATTCTTATTTAATATTAAAAATATAAGGAGTTATCTAGTACTTATTATATACCTTATTTTAAAGTATAAATATAAATATCTTAGTTATATTTACTAATAAATTTTAGATATTAAATAGTAATATAGGTTTATTATTAATATTTATACCTTTACTTAATTCTACTAAAGAAGGAATATCTATATATTAATATAATATTTAATAATTATTAAATATCTAGCTATTTATTTATCCTTTATTTATTTTCTTAATTAATTTATTTATATCTCTCTTACTATTTTAGAAGAGCTATATAAAGGAGCTTAAGAAAAAAATAGTTTATTTAAAGACTATAGTTAAGACGCTATAAAAGGTAGTTATAAATTTAAATAATAAGACTAAAGCTTTTTTTAAAGTAGCTTAATAAAATATAAGAACTATTAATTTAAAAATAGAGATTAAAGATAATTTAAATATAGATAGGTAACTTACTATATTATATATACTAGTCTTTAAGCTAGTCTTTAAGCTAGCCTTTAAGCTAGTCTTTAAGCTAGCCTTTAAGCTAGTTTTTAAGCTAGTTAATAATAATTTAGTAAATTATATATAAACTATTACTCCTTTTTAATTATAGTTATTATTTATAAAATTTTAATAATACTTTTATTATAAGTATAATTTACTATAGATACTATTTCTCTTCTATTATTATACTTAAGAGTATATAAATATACTAGCCTTTAAGCTAGCTTCTTAACTAGCCTTTAAGTTAATATTAATTAATTTCTAAGAAAACTATATTATTTTTATCCTATATATAGAGTAAATGCCTTAAGCTTATAATCTTTAAATTTATTTAATTACTATTATTTTATTATTCTTAATAAAATCTTTATTATAGATTTAATTATACTTATTAAAGGATATTTAATTATTTATAAAAAAAATTATTATTAGTTAAGATATATAATCTTTTTAGAAGAATATATATATAATATAAGACTTAAGAAATATTATAGATATAGAATTAACTTACTTATTATATTATTATATTAATATCTTAAGGCTAATATTTAATTTTTATTATTTTATAAATTAAGTATACTATTCTATTACTATACTATTTAAAAAATTAAATAAAGACTTTAGTATATATACTTAAGAAGTTATCTTTAAATTTTAAATTATTTTTTAATTGTTTTTTTAGTATTAAATACTTAGAAAATTATATATAGATAATTAATATAAGAATTCTATATTACTTTAGATAGCTTCTTTAGTTTTATTTTATTTTAAATTTAAATATAATTATATTACTATATACTTTATTCTTTATTTTAATTTAGTTAATATTATATTTTTAATTTATTAATTTACTTACTATTATTAATATTCTTCTTTAACTTTATTTAATAAATTATAAATAGATATATACTTATAAGTATATCCTTAGTTAATTATATATTATCTTCTATTAAGAATTAATAGGCTTTATTATTTTAATATTTATAATAGCTTAATAATCTTTAGTATATTTTATTATTTATAATAAAAGCTACTAACTTATATTAAAATTCTACTTTATATTTACTTAAATAAATATCTTATACTCTAAACTAATAGCTATTATATAGTAATTTAGATTTAAATCTAGTTTTTTAATTTATAGAAGAGAGGGGGTTGATACCTTAATATTTTAAATTTATTAATAGCTTATAAATTATATTAATCTATAAATACTTATCTTTATTAGCCTAAGTAATTTTTTATAATTAGATATATAATAATATATTATCTATTATAAGAATATTCTACTATTATATATTATAGAGTAGGATTTATTTATTATATCTATAATTTTTATTTATATATAAGAAGAAGTCCTTTATATTAAATTTATATATAGTTTTCTTTTAATTTAAATTAATACTAGAGGCGCCGTTATATTTATATATAAAATTAAATATATAGATTATAGTATAAAATTTTAGGAAGTTAAAATACCCTTAACTTATTATTTAATTTTTTAGATAAGTATTTTTAAAGATTTCTTTTAATAAATTAATATTTATAAGAGCTATATTTATATACTTAAGGGTTTTATTAGTATAAAAAATATATATAGTAAAAATAATAAAGTTAAGAATTATATAGAGATAAAAAAGTATAGTCTATTTAATTTTAAAGAAAAAGAGTATAAATATTAGAATTATTTAATAAATTATAGCTTTTTATTTATTCTTTATCTACTACTTTACTTTATAAAAATAAGAAAAGACTTTTAGTTTAAGATATATTAAAATAGAATAAAAGTACTTATTAATTAAGATTTTTAATAGTTTATTAACTTTTATTTATTTATACTTTCTAATTATAGTAGTAGCTATAGTAGTATAAGATAAATTAGGCCTAATCTTCTTAAAGATATACTTATATTAATTAAGGGTATTTATAATAATATCTTTAAGTAATTAATATAGAATATTTATTAATTAAGTATAATAAATATTTATATACTTATAGTACTATATAAAGTTCTATATAATATATATATCTATTATAGTATTATTATTATTAATAGTAGTTATATATATTAACTTAGTATATAAGATATATATTTTATTTTCTTTACTATTACTATAAATAGCATTATCTTTTAAATTCTTTATATTAAAATTTAAGTTAATTAATAAATTATTAAGTAGTATTATATATGCCTTTTATTTCTTAATTTAAGCTAAAATATATTTATAATTATAGTATAGTTAATAAGACTATAACTTCTTTTACTAATTAAAAAGAATTTAATATATAATATAATATTTCTTATTCTTAATATTTATAATGAAAATTAATTCCTTATAGTTAGTTATAAACTTTATAATAATAAAGTAGTATCTTTATATATATTTATTAATATATAGAATATCTATACTATTTTACTTAGTATTTTCTAAGGCTATTTTTTATATTTATTAATAATATTTAATAATTACTATACTATAGCTTAAACTTATATTAAAATTTTTCTCTTATAATTATATAATATATATAGAATTTTATCTTCTTTAAATACTTCTTCCTATACTTTATAATTAAAATTTTATTAATAAAAATAAAAGAAGGTTAAATTTAACTATATTAATATTTACTATTTAAATTATTAATTAAGATATATACTAGCTATTTTACTATATCCTTATAATACTAGCTTAATATTATTTTATTAGAGGATATTAGAATAAGAATAATTATATTTTTATTAGGAATATCTTTTTATATCCTCTACTACTAATCTTTAGTATATATCTTATTATAAATATATAATATTAACTTATCTTTATTTAACTTAGCTATATAATAGTATTTAGGTATATATTTTAAGTTATTTTTAAATAATTTATAGCTAAGAAGAAAGTAAAGAATATTTATAATATTATAATAGTAAATAATATATCTTTAACTAAATTAATCTATATTACTTTTTATAGTAATCTTAATATTTACCTTATAAAAGGTATTATTAAGAATCCTTTAAAAGATATTATATATTCTTTATCTTTATTATTCTCCTATTATAAAGCTATATATATATTTTTAATTATCTTTTATTATAT
>KI911115.1:1550241-1569630 GCA_000482085.2 Cladonia metacorallifera KoLRI002260 | reverse complement strand
ATCTTTAACTAAATTAATCTATATTACTTTTTATAGTAATCTTAATATTTACCTTATAAAAGGTATTATTAAGAATCCTTTAAAAGATATTATATATTCTTTATCTTTATTATTCTCCTATTATAAAGCTATATATATATTTTTAATTATCTTTTATTATATTTTAATAATAATTATTAATTACTATTAATAATATTTTTATATAATAAAGCTAGTAAGCTAATATATAGTCTTTTTAGTCTTAAAAGAGCTAGAATTTATTAAAGTTTATTAAATATTTATTTTACTTAATAAATATTTCCTTTTTTTTTATATAGGGATCTTTTTTTAGTATAGATAATAATAATGCCTTAGCCTCCTTTCTTATTTTCTACTTAAAAGTCTTAATTTTAATAGTGGATTAAATTTATATAAAGAACCTTATTTTATTATAGTTAAAGAATAAGAAAAATAAAAATACTATTTAACTTACTATATATAATATTAAGTCTAAGGTAAGAGTATTAAGTATTATTAAATTTTTAAATATAATTTTTTTTATTTTAAGTAAAAGTACTTTATTATTATTTTATACTTCTTTCTATAAGCTTTTCTATAAGGCTATTAAATTAGTATTAATAGTTTAGAAAGGTTTATGTTATAAACTAATATTATAGGTATTCTAAAGATAAGTAATTAAGGATTAAAGGGTATAGAAATAAGTAAGCTAGTTATATAATCTCACTAACTACTTATATAAATAAGAGGTCATCCTTTTATACTATAGTAGCTATATTAATTTACTAGTAAAGTTAAATATAAGGAGACTTAAACTATAGGTAAGAGCCTTAATTATATAGATATAAGAAAGTCTACTAAGATTATTTAATTTAATAGATTTAATCTATAAACTATTTAAACTTCTTATAGTTTAAATAAATTATTTAATAAACTATTTAACTTAATAGTTTAAATATTTTAAACCTTAAACTATTTAAACTCTTATATAACTTAGTGCTAAGTCTATTTTAAAATATATACTTATAGAGCGTATACTATATTATATATATTAGATTCTAATATTATCTCCCTTCTTTAAAAATCTTTATCTTAAAGATAATTATTTATCTTTTATACTATAATATACTACTAATCCTTTATTAAAATCTACTCTTTACTATAGGTATATCTTAGAGAGTACTTATTTTAATAAAATTATATATTATTATAATAGCTATATTTATTATAATAAGAAGTATAAGATTAGTTTAAACTCTAATTTCTATATTAAGTATTTTAAAAGTAATTTATTTTATAAGCTTACTTTCTCTAAAGCTAAGCTCTATTATATTTATAAGAAGAGATATAAGAAGTTAAAGGCTATTTATTAAATAATAATCTAAATCTAAAAGCTAATTATATATTAGTTAAGACTTTATACTAAGGCTAATAGTTTAAAAAAATAGGAGGAGAAGCTAGTCTATTAAGAGTTATAAAATATAGAAGAATTAGAGGCTAATAAGATAGCTAGTACTATTAATAATTCTTTCTTTAATCTTAGTTCTAAAGTACTTAAGATCTCTTTAAGCTTTAATTAGTCTTTCTTTATTTCTATTAAAAATATTATAAGAAGTCCTAGTAGTTCTTAAGATTCTTAAGTAGTTCCTATATATTCTTAATATTATTATAACCTTTTTACTTAATAAGATATTTCTAATTTTATTAGTCTAGAAACTTTTTAACTTCTTATTTATCTTTTTCCTTAATTTTATATTAAAAGATTTTCTATAAGGGTATACCTAGGTCTACTAGCTCTAGGAGTAATATATAGAAGACTAAATATTACTTTAAATCCTTTAGTAGATTAAGTTTATAGTTAATTAGTCCCTATTATTCTATAATTAAAAATAGTCTAACTTTTATATAATCTAGTTTCTTACTAGGCCTTTTTAATTTTATATTTCTAGTTAAGAGGTATACTTTATCCCTCTTCTTTAGCTAAGGACTATCTTTTTAATTCTTATTAACTTATTATCTAACCCTTTTATTTAAGTTTATAATAGTTTCCCTTAGCTTATTATAAACTTCCTTAAGTTCTTTAGCTATAATTAGTGCTTTATCTATATTAAGTCCCTCCTATAGTTATAGAAAGCTATTTATATTTTTCCTATAATTTATAAAGAATAGTATTATTCTAGTTATTTTAAATAGCTTATTATTATAAGTTAATTATACTATAAGTAGTAGTAATACCTAATTATTTTATTATTTATTTATATAATACTTAAGGTATATTTCTAATATTTAGTTTACCCTTTCTATTTATCTATTTATTTAAGGATAATAGGCTATTAATATTCTTAGCTTAGTCCTAATTATTCTTAATAATATTTTTTAATAGTTTAAGGTAAATAGCTTATCTCTATCTAATATTATTAATTTAAGTATATTATAATCCCTTATAAGCCTATCTAATAATATAAATACTAATTATTTAATATTATACTTTTCTTTAAATAGTAGTATAATTATATATTTTATTAATCTATTTATAATAACTATAATTATATTATATACCTCTAATATTATAGGATCCTTAGACTTTAGTAATTTAGTAATAAAATCTATTATAATATTATCCTAAGATATCTTTAGTATAGATATAAACTATATTTTCCTATATAGCTTATATCTTACTAACTTATTTTATTAATATTTAATATATTCTTTAATATATTATTCTACCTTTATTTAAAGTTATAGTATATTATAGTTTCTATAAATAAATTTTATTATCTTAATAACTTTTAAGTACTTATATATTAAGTTATTATAATAATCCTAAATTATTTCTTTAATATATTCTTCTAGTATATATATCTTATCTTAATAGCTTAGTACTATTATATTAAATTATTCCTTATAAAATTCCTTAGCTTTAATATCTTTATTATATATTCTTATTAGCCTATTAATTATATCTAGTCCTTTAACCCTTATAGTTATTATAAGTATTTATATATTTAGTACTAGTAATCTATCTTTTTCTTATTATAGAATAGCTTATTTATTTAAGTCTTTTATATTTATATAGTTTAATTATCTACTTAAAGTATTAGCCTATCTATTTTCTTTACCTAAGGTATAGTAGATTTTAAATTTATATTATCTTAAAAATTCTACTTATCTAACCTATCTTTAGTTAAGTACTTTTATTATTATAAAGTTTAAGAGATTCTTATAATTAATAAAAATATTAAGTTTTAAGTAACTTTTAATATAAATTCTTTAGTATTTAAGTAATTTAACTACTATAAGAAGTTCCTTATTATAAATATTATAGTTTTATTTTAGTATTATTATCTTTTTTAAATAATATATAATTAAATACTATTTATTATCTTTCTTTTAATAAAGGTATACTTCTATAACTAAATTTAATATATTAGTTTTAATTCTTATTAGTTAGTTAACCTAAAATATTACTAGTATAAATAGATTTATATAAACCTTTTTTAATTACTTAACTATATTATTTTATTCCTTCTCTTATCTAAACCCTATATCCTTAGTAGTAAGTTTTATTAAAGATAAAGTCTTTTTTAAGAATCCTTTAATAAATTATTTATTAAAGTTTAGGAATTTTAAGAATACTTATACTTCTTTAATTATTATAGATATTAGCTATTTTTATATATCTTTAATTTTATCTTAGCTTATCTAAATACCTTCTATACTAATATTATATCTTAAGAAATTAACTTTTTTCTTATAGAATTTATATTTTTTTAGTTTAAAAAGTAGTTTATTTTATCTTAAATAATTAAGTATTTCTTATATATATTAAATATATTCCTCCTTATCTTCTAAAAAAATTAGAATATTATTAAGATAAGTTATTATTATCTTATTTAAGTAATACCTTAATATATTATTAATTAATACTTAATAAGTTACTAGTATATTTATAAGGCTAAATAATATAATTAAGTATTTATAATATTTATATTAAGTCTTAAATACTATCTTCTATTCCTTACCTTCCTTTATATAAATTAAGTTATAAGCCTCTCTAAGGTCTAGCTTTATAAAGATCCTTATCTTACTAAATTAGTCCTAAAGTTTACTAATATTTAGTAATAGATACCTATTTTTAATTATAATATTATTTAGTTTCTAATAGTTAATATATAGCTATAGACTTTTATTTTTTTTTAGTATAAAGAGTATTAGATAGTCTACTAGTAATTTAAATTTTTAAATAAATTCTTTTTTAAGGTTCTTCTTAATATACCTATATAATACTAAGAGTTCCTTTTTTAATAATATATAAATTAATCTAAATATTAGCTCTTTACTTAGTTTAAGTTTAATCTTATAATTTTAAGGCTAGTATTTAGGTAGTACCTTTATATTTACTTTTTTTTAAAAGAGTTATATATACTATTAGTACTCTTTAAGGATAATAAGAGATATATTTTTCTTTTTTTTTCTCTTATACTATTAATTAGTTAACCCTTTATTTATATCTATAAAGTTAGATCCTCTCTTAAGGTTATTTTTATTTAAAATTATAATATTATACTCTATAGTAATTCTTTTACTTAATTTTTTATATATTATTAATTATTATTAATATATATATCTAAAGCTAGTAATATTACTAGTCTCTTTAAATATAAGTACTTCTATCTTTTAATTAATTATTAAGTTCTACTTTTTTAACTAAAATACTTTTAATATAATATAGTAGTTAGTTATCTAAACTATATTAAAGATTACTTCTTTATAATATTATTAAATAGTAATATTTAATAAGATTATTTCCTTATTAATATCTTCTAATAATAGTTTTAATCTATTAGTTATCTAAAGTTAATATAGTTTCTTCTTATTAATTATCTATACCTTTTATACCTATATAAAGATATTAGATATAAAGTTCCCTATTACTCTTAAATCTATTATTATAATAGTTCCTTATCTATTAATTTTTACTAGTATTATAATAAGTTAGCTATACTCTACTAAATATAGTTATTATTTAGGGGTTATAATATTAATCTCTTTAGATATACCCTTTATATAAAGGATTATTCTTTTCTTTATTTATTTATTACTAGGTTAAAATATTTTTTAAGGTAAAATCCTACTATTATTTTCTTCTATATATATAAATAATAATTTAATAATAAATATATTATCTATATAATATAAGTATACTCTTCTTCTTAATAATCCTCTCTTAATTCTTAATAAAGTATTTTATATTAGTTTTTTAACTATTCTAAAAATATCCTACTAACCCTTTTTTAGTAGAGATATTATTTATAAGTATTAGTAGTATAGTACTAGTATATATTTAAAAAGTATTATAATATATATATATATTACTTTATATCTCCCTCTTAACTATATAGTATCTTATATAAGATTTATTTATATATTTACTTTAATATATTCTTATATATCTTAGGTAGTATAAGTCTTATTAATAGTCCTAAAATCTTTTAGTTAAAGNTTATCTTAATAGCTTAGTACTATTATATTAAATTATTCCTTATAAAATTCCTTAGCTTTAATATCTTTATTATATATTCTTATTAGCCTATTAATTATATCTAGTCCTTTAACCCTTATAGTTATTATAAGTATTTATATATTTAGTACTAGTAATCTATCTTTTTCTTATTATAGAATAGCTTATTTATTTAAGTCTTTTATATTTATATAGTTTAATTATCTACTTAAAGTATTAGCCTATCTATTTTCTTTACCTAAGGTATAGTAGATTTTAAATTTATATTATCTTAAAAATTCTACTTATCTAACCTATCTTTAGTTAAGTACTTTTATTATTATAAAGTTTAAGAGATTCTTATAATTAATAAAAATATTAAGTTTTAAGTAACTTTTAATATAAATTCTTTAGTATTTAAGTAATTTAACTACTATAAGAAGTTCCTTATTATAAATATTATAGTTTTATTTTAGTATTATTATCTTTTTTAAATAATATATAATTAAATACTATTTATTATCTTTCTTTTAATAAAGGTATACTTCTATAACTAAATTTAATATATTAGTTTTAATTCTTATTAGTTAGTTAACCTAAAATATTACTAGTATAAATAGATTTATATAAACCTTTTTTAATTACTTAACTATATTATTTTATTCCTTCTCTTATCTAAACCCTATATCCTTAGTAGTAAGTTTTATTAAAGATAAAGTCTTTTTTAAGAATCCTTTAATAAATTATTTATTAAAGTTTAGGAATTTTAAGAATACTTATACTTCTTTAATTATTATAGATATTAGCTATTTTTATATATCTTTAATTTTATCTTAGCTTATCTAAATACCTTCTATACTAATATTATATCTTAAGAAATTAACTTTTTTCTTATAGAATTTATATTTTTTTAGTTTAAAAAGTAGTTTATTTTATCTTAAATAATTAAGTATTTCTTATATATATTAAATATATTCCTCCTTATCTTCTAAAAAAATTAGAATATTATTAAGATAAGTTATTATTATCTTATTTAAGTAATACCTTAATATATTATTAATTAATACTTAATAAGTTACTAGTATATTTATAAGGCTAAATAATATAATTAAGTATTTATAATATTTATATTAAGTCTTAAATACTATCTTCTATTCCTTACCTTCCTTTATATAAATTAAGTTATAAGCCTCTCTAAGGTCTAGCTTTATAAAGATCCTTATCTTACTAAATTAGTCCTAAAGTTTACTAATATTTAGTAATAGATACCTATTTTTAATTATAATATTATTTAGTTTCTAATAGTTAATATATAGCTATAGACTTTTATTTTTTTTTAGTATAAAGAGTATTAGATAGTCTACTAGTAATTTAAATTTTTAAATAAATTCTTTTTTAAGGTTCTTCTTAATATACCTATATAATACTAAGAGTTCCTTTTTTAATAATATATAAATTAATCTAAATATTAGCTCTTTACTTAGTTTAAGTTTAATCTTATAATTTTAAGGCTAGTATTTAGGTAGTACCTTTATATTTACTTTTTTTTAAAAGAGTTATATATACTATTAGTACTCTTTAAGGATAATAAGAGATATATTTTTCTTTTTTTTTCTCTTATACTATTAATTAGTTAACCCTTTATTTATATCTATAAAGTTAGATCCTCTCTTAAGGTTATTTTTATTTAAAATTATAATATTATACTCTATAGTAATTCTTTTACTTAATTTTTTATATATTATTAATTATTATTAATATATATATCTAAAGCTAGTAATATTACTAGTCTCTTTAAATATAAGTACTTCTATCTTTTAATTAATTATTAAGTTCTACTTTTTTAACTAAAATACTTTTAATATAATATAGTAGTTAGTTATCTAAACTATATTAAAGATTACTTCTTTATAATATTATTAAATAGTAATATTTAATAAGATTATTTCCTTATTAATATCTTCTAATAATAGTTTTAATCTATTAGTTATCTAAAGTTAATATAGTTTCTTCTTATTAATTATCTATACCTTTTATACCTATATAAAGATATTAGATATAAAGTTCCCTATTACTCTTAAATCTATTATTATAATAGTTCCTTATCTATTAATTTTTACTAGTATTATAATAAGTTAGCTATACTCTACTAAATATAGTTATTATTTAGGGGTTATAATATTAATCTCTTTAGATATACCCTTTATATAAAGGATTATTCTTTTCTTTATTTATTTATTACTAGGTTAAAATATTTTTTAAGGTAAAATCCTACTATTATTTTCTTCTATATATATAAATAATAATTTAATAATAAATATATTATCTATATAATATAAGTATACTCTTCTTCTTAATAATCCTCTCTTAATTCTTAATAAAGTATTTTATATTAGTTTTTTAACTATTCTAAAAATATCCTACTAACCCTTTTTTAGTAGAGATATTATTTATAAGTATTAGTAGTATAGTACTAGTATATATTTAAAAAGTATTATAATATATATATATATTACTTTATATCTCCCTCTTAACTATATAGTATCTTATATAAGATTTATTTATATATTTACTTTAATATATTCTTATATATCTTAGGTAGTATAAGTCTTATTAATAGTCCTAAAATCTTTTAGTTAAAGAGTTCTATTCTTATAGCATTTTCTTTATTAATTAATTTATAAATAATTTAAGTTTTTATTTCTTATTATAGTTTACTTACTTTTATTTTAAGTCTTTTTTTTAATCTTACTCTATTTCTTTTTAAGCTTTCTTATCTTATCTAGTCTAAATTATTTAATTCTTAATTCCTAAAACCTATTATAATATTTATTATATTAATCTTTATCCTTAAGTTTTATTATCTATAGTAGGATTATACTATCCTATATTTTATATAAAAATCCCTATAAGTAATGTTTCTATTAATTAGATATTATTATTAGATTATTTATAGTTTTTTTATTCTTCTAATCTAGATTACTTAATAGTCTCTTAATATCTTTTATTAGGCCTTTAATAGTTTCTCCTTAAGTTTCTACTTTCTTTAATAGTTTATTAAGCTTTAGATTATTCTACTTAAATAATAGTTTACTATCTTTCTAAGTTTTATCTTTTCTATTAATAACTTATTTTATTATATTAAACTAAGGTCTTATTACTATATTTTTTAACTTATAGTCTTTAGTAAAGTAGCTTAGTTTACTATAATTATAATACTTTAGTACTTTCTTATTTTATCCCTTTTTTAGCTTTTTATATATAGTTCTCTTTTTTATTATATTAATCTCTATTAAAGTTAGTCTATATAAGTTATATATCTTTTTTTTATAGTTAGAGTTAAAGTTCTTTTTAAATTAGTATTTTAAGATATTTAATTAAGTAACTCCTTTATTATATCTTTTCTCTATAACTCTTTTAAAGAGATTATTATTAATTTTAATAGCTTTTTTTTAGAGTATATTAAATATTTTTAGTATTACTTTAAATCTTATAAACTTATTCTTAACTTATTCTTTTAACTTTCTTCTATATATTATTATAAGTATATTATTATCCTATTTAATTTTAACTATATATTATTAAAACTAAGTCGTAAACTCTACTATAGATTTTTTTTATTTAATATATTAAATAATTTATACTACCTAATTAATCTTATTAAATAGTATAAATATCTTTCTTAATTTTATTTTAAAGTATATAAAACTTTTTATTTATTATATTACCTTTAGTATATTACTTAAGTTATTTAAATATTTTTATAAATATAGTTATACTTATTTCTATATATTTTTATATATAAAGGTAATAATAATTATTATATAGTTCTTAACTTATATTAATTCTTTATAGAAATAGAGATATAGCTATATTTATATTATCTACTCCTTAAGTTTCTTTTTTTCTTTATAATAGAGATTAGACTTTATAATCTTAATATTTCTTTTTAACTTATTATTAATATTATAATACCTAGTTTAAGTAGCTTTATTTAAGGTTAGTTAAGCTATACTCCTTTAATTTAATAAACTTATATTTAAGGGTATTTAAAGTATTATAAACTAATATTATAAGTATTCTAAAGATAAGTAATTAAGGATTAAAGAGTATAAAAGTAAGTAAGCTAGTTATATAATCTTATTAATTACTTATATAAATAAAAGGTTATCCTTTTATACTATAGTAGCTATATTAATTTACTAATAAAGTTAAATATAAGGAGACCTAAACTATAGGTAAGAGCCTTAATTATATAGATATAAAAAAGTCTATTAAGATTATCTAGTTTAATAGATTTAATCTATAAACTATTTAAACTCCTTATAATTTAAATAAATTATTTAATAAACTATTTAATTTAGTAGTTTAAATATTTTAAACCTTAAACTATTTAAACCCTTATATAACTTAGTGCTAAGTCTATTCTAGGATATGTACCTATAGAGTATATATTATATTATATATATTAGGTTCTAATAGTTTATTTATTTTTAATATATTAAGTTATTCTTTAAATAGTTATACTTTCTTAATTTAGAAAAATCTTTCTTATATTCTAAATTATTTAATTAAATCTATTTTTAAAATTAACTAGTTTTATTATATAGATTAATTTATTAGGCTATAAAATTAAATTAGGGAGATAAGCTACTTATTTATATCTCTTTATATATAGTAGGATATACACCCCTATATTAGTAATTTATAAGATATTATAATAATAAGCTATACCTATTACTATTATATAAGTAAGGAGCCTAAGGATATTTTTAGTATTTAAATATAATAGGATTAAGAGAGCTACTTCTATTAGGTAGGTTATAGACTAGATTATAAACTAACTCCTAAACTAGTATAGATATTAATTTAATATTTAATTTTATTAATAAATATAATCTACTAATAATATTATTAGCTTAGTAAATTAATTATATATTATCTTTTATTTACTTACTATAGAGAAGCTAATATATATAATAGAATAATAGTTATAATATAAAATAAGTAGATACTTAAGACCTTCTAAACTTCTTTTTTAATTAGTAGCTATAATATTAAGAATATTACTACTAAATATATTTATCTCTTAAGGATTTTATAAGATATTTACCTATTATTTCATATATACTATTATATTTACTTAGTAATATTAAGATAATCTATAATAATACTTAGATATATTATGTTTTTATATAAATAAAGCTCTATCTTCTTATATAATTAAAGCTTAAATAAAGTTATAAACTTATTTATTTAAGTAAAAAAAGGCTTAATTTTTAATAAAAAATTATTTTAAAAAGCTAGCTTATAGAGGAGCTAGCTTAATATTTAAAAAGGAGATTAAGGCTAGCTATTATAACTATTATATTAACTATTAAGTTAAAAAGAGATAGTTTAAGATAGCTAACTAATTTAAAGAGCTTAGTATTATACTAGTCTTTATTATAATAAATATATATAGATTTAATTTAGAAGAATAATATATTACTAATATAAATATATTTAATAAGTATTAGACTTTTTTATATAGCTATTAAATAATTATTATTTTAATACTACTACCTTAAATATATTTTATAATTACTTTATAATATTAAGAAATTAATTAATATACTTAAAATTAACTACTTAAAGATTTCCTATTAATATAATTAATTATCCTAGAAATATATTAATAGTATAATTAAGTATAAAGGAATTATACCTTTAAAAAAGATTAATAAAAATAGTTTTAAGATAGATAAAATAAAGAATAATATCTTTAATACTAAGTTTTATAATATAAGTAAAAGTACTTAAACTAATAATAGTAAAAATAATAAAGATAATTTTAAGTGTAATAATAATATCTTTAAATATAGCTAAAAGAATCTTAAAGCTAAAAAGAATATTAATATAAAGGAATAAGATAAAAAGAGCTATAAATAAGATATTTTAAGCTTAAATATATTATAGTAAGGCTATCCTTTTCTATAAATAACTTTAGCTAAGGGCCTATACTATAAGTAAGAACTAATATAATATATTTAGTATAAATCTTATAGCTAAAAGTAATCTTAATAATAAATTTTATTTATAACTTTTATTACCTCTTTATAATATACTCTTTTATATTATTAATAGTAATAAACCTCTATATAAAGCTCTTCTTCTTTTTTCCTTAATAATATAGTTATTTTAGTACCTAATAATTATTATTATTAAAAAAAGTCTATATTAAACTTAATTAAATAATAGGCCTTATATAGTATTAGGCTAAGTAAATAAAAGTTACTTATAATAATAAAAATTTATAGTATTTTATACTTTAAGTAGATCTTAAGGAAGTTAGAAAAAATATTTAAATTCTTTTTAAAGAAGTTTTATAAATAATTATGCTCCTTTATAGCTATATTACTCTTAATAAGTTATATCTTAAACTTATTTACTAATAATCTTTATATATATAAGTATTAATAAAGAAAGATAATTTATAAATAAAATAATAATCTTAAAATAAAGAGAAAAATAATAATAAGAATATTATATTATATTCCTAGCTAGGTATACTAGCTAGAAGCTATTTATTAACTATAATATTATTTAGTACTTTAGTAAAGTTATTAAAATAAAGAGTAATATATACTTAAAAATACTATTTTTTTTATTAAGATTAGCTATTATAAAAGTACTAGGGGATAGACTACTATTATTATTAAAGAGATAATTAATTAAGCTAAGAAAGTTAGTAAAAATATATAAGTAATATAAAAAAGCTTTACTTTTACTTAAGTTAAAAAGTATTTTTAATAAGATTTATATAAATTTATTACTTTTTACTTTTTATATAATTTAATATATATATTATATTTCTTTTTACTAACTTATTTTCTATAATTATTAATTTTTATAGTTAACTTAGTATATATTATATACCTAGCTTATTTTATTATAGTTTTTAAGAGCTAGATAACTTTATAGCTATAAATATAACTATTATTTATTTATTAAATTATAAAAAAGTTAATAATACTCCTAATTCTTTTAATAATCTATATTATATTAAAGTTATCTAGATTTTTCTTTATTTATAAAGCCTTTTTTAAATAGGACTTATATTTCTTTGCTAGCTCTATAATAATCTTATAATAAAGAGAATAGTAAGGACTTCTTAGATTAAATAATTAACTACCTTAATAATTTATAAGGCTATTATAAAATTATTTAGTAAATATTCTTATAGTATTTCTATAATAAACTACTTTACTAAGATATATCTTAATCTTTTTAATATAATAGATAGTTTACTTATTTTATCTATTAATTTTTATAGGAATTAGCTATTAACCTTATAAAGGAAAGTTATAATAAAACTTAATATCCTTATAAAAATAATATATATTATTAATATAAATACTTTTAAAATAAACTATTAAATATAATTAAAACTAATATTAAGTTTTCTTATTTTAATTAACTTTATTCTAAAATTAATTTTTTTAAAGCTAGACTTTTAAAAACATTACTTAATATTAGCTAGTTATAATAAATTATAAGTAAGATTTAATATTTATTCTATACTTATTATAATAGAACGCCTATATATCTTTATAGGCTTAAATAAGATAATTATTAAAATAAGAGTAAAGGATATTAGTAATTATTTAAATATAATTATTAATATTTAATTATTTATTAAGTAAAGGTAGTATACCTTTTTATATATTATCTTATTACTCTTTATTCTACTTAAATATCCCTTAGATTTAGAAAGTAGCATCTAATATACTATAATAATTTAATAATTTTTATTAAGAAAGTAAGGCTTTATATAAAGACTTTATTATCTAGTTCTTTATAAGTTTTATTAGCCTTTATAAATATATAAATATAGTCTTAATTAATATCCTTTTTACTTATTTATATATAAACTTTTTTTATAATTATATATACTATACTATAAATACTATTAGTCTTTAAACTTAAATAAATATATTATAGAAAATCTTATATTACTTAGTATTCTACTTTATTAAAAGTTAGTTTACTTAATAATACTTTTATAGTAGTATCTATCTTTTCTCTATAAATTAATAAGAAGGGATTAACCTTATTATTATTATTAAATATTAGAGAATTACTAGTAAGCTAATATTATTATTTATTATAAAGTAATACTTATAAATACTATTAAGTCTCTTTAATAAAAGTAATAGCTATATATTAACTAAACTATATATAAAGACCTAGCTACTTAGATTTAATAATTATAGGACTAGAAATAATAAGTATAAATAATAAATAAATTAAATTAAATTATATATATAAAACTTACTTACTATCTAAACCTTATATTAGACTTTTATAAGCTATTATTAACTTTTATATGTTTTATATATAGTAAATACTATATAGTATAAATTAGTAGTAGAAGAAAACTTAAAGAAACTATAATTTAAGTTAAGCTAATAAATTAATTCCTTCTTATATTATATTTAATAATAAGTAATAAATTAGTATACTATATTAATTTTTTAGTTTAATATTTTTAATAACTATTTTAGTAGAGGGATAGATAATAGAAATACTATAAGATTATTTTAAACCCTTTATTATTAATATATTATAATATAATAGATATTTAGTCTAAGAGTACTACTATTTTATCTTAATAATTAGAGAATAATACTAGAGTTAAAGTAGGTACTAATATATAAGTAAAATAAGAATAAAGTTATAAAGATTACTTTATTAATTCTTATTTATCTTTATTAAGAGTTATAACTTAGTTCCTTAAGCTTAATATTTATAATATAAAGAGTTTTTTTTAAAAACTAACTTAGAATATTATTACTACTATTATTATAAATTAAAGTAATAAATTTCATTACTTTTAATTAGAACTCTTATAGAGTTCTAAATTTATTTATAAAGAAGTTAATTTTTAGTAGGCCTAAATTTTTAATAAAATTTATAATTATTAAGTACTATCTACTATATAAGAGTAACTAAGGTAAGAATAAATATATTAATATATTAATATTATTTAGTAGTAAGACTAATTATATTCTTAGTTTTTATAATATTAGTTAAATATAAATTAGAGAAAAAAAGATTATTATAATTATACTAATTAAAATTACTTAGTTAATATTAAGATAATGTAAGTTATAGTAGAGAGAAGTAAGTATAATAATATTAATAAGTAAAATTATTAGTTAATAATATTATAATAAGTAAGCTTATAGATTAGTTTATAAACTAAATTATAGGCTAGCTCCTAATATAAATAAAAGATCTAACTAAATATTAAAGTATATAATTAGATAAATAATATATAAGATTATTAAATATAATATTATTTATAGATATCTTCTAGCTTAAATTAGAAATAAACTTATTTATTCTATTAAAGGCTATCTTATATTAAAATCTAGTATAAGGGACTAAATTATTTATAAAGGTAGTAGTATAGGTAGTAAGATTATAAGCTAAGATATAAGCTAAGTTATAAGCTTATATTAAGATCTAAATTATTTATAAAAGTAGTAGTATAGATAGTAAGTTTATAAGATAAATTATAAATTAAGTTATAAACTTATATTAGAATCTAAATTATTTATAAAGGTAATAATATAAGTAATAATTTTATAAGATAAATTATAAGCTAGGGTATAGACTAATATAAGAATCTAAATTATTTATAAAGGTAGTAGTATAGGTAGTAAGTTTATAAAATAAATTATAAACTATAACCTACCTTAAATTATAGATAGAAGTAAATAACTATTAATAATATTATAATATAATTTAATAAGCTATATATTATATATATAATATAAAGGAATAAGAGCTATAGAATAGAATATAACTAAATATAAATAAGTTTAAATAAGTTAGGGTTATAAGCTATTTAATATACTAATTTTAATACTAAATTATAAGTATAAGGCTCTTTAATATCTATAATATAGTTTTATATAGTATAAGCTTATAGCCCTAATATAATTAATATAATTATATATTTATAATCTAATAAATAAGTAGGAACTTCTTTAAAAGATATAATCTTATTTAAACTTAATAAACTTTAGGGAAGTATAATTTAAGTATATATATTTTTATTAATTTTTATTTAATTAAGCTCTTTCTTACTAACTTAGAAGTTATAGTTATTAGTTAATAGCTTAAATATTTTTTTTATAATATTTATATATAGCTTTTATCTCCTCCTTACTAAATACTCTTCTATATTATTTATTATAATAAATCTTTATATAAAGCTCTTCTCCTTCTATTTAATATATTATATATATTTTAAAGCTTATTAATCTATATTATTAAGAAAGTCTATATTAAACTTAATTAAATAATAAGCCTTATATAGTATTAGGCTAAGTAAATAGAGATTACTTATAATAATAAGTATTTATAATATTTTATACTTTAAATAAGTCTTAAGGAGGTTAGAAAAGATATCTAGATTCTTTTAAAAAAGGTTTTACTAAAGATTATACTTTTTTATAGTTATATTACTTTTAATAAGCCGCGCCTTAAAACTAGCTACTAATAATCCTTATATATATAAGTATAAAGAAAGATAGTCTATAGATAAGATAATAATCTTAAAGTAAAAAAGAAATTAGTTAGAATATTATATTTATATAATAAGTTAAGTAGATATAAGGAAGTAAGTAATTATAACTAACTTATTTATAAGCTTTATTAAGCTTACTTTATTAACTAAGTTTATTAGCTAAGAGCTATTTATTAATTTTAATATAGCTTAGTACTTTAGTAAGGTTACTAAAAAAAGATAATATATACTTAAAGATATTATTTCTTTTATTAATATTATTTATTATAAAAGCGTTAGGTAGCTACCTATCCTTATTATTAAATAGATAGTTAATTAAGCTAGGGAAATTAGTAAGTATATATAACTAATATAATAAAGCTATATATTTATTATAGTTAAGAGAAGCTTTTAGTTATCTATTATAGTTTTATATTAATTTATATAAATTTACTTTTTTCTACCTCTTAATTACTTTTAAGTATATATTATATTTCTTATTACTAACCTACTTTCTATAAGTATTAATATATATAGCTAGGATTATAAGTATTATAAATTTAGCCTACTTTATTATATATTAAGGGAGCTAGATAATTTTATAACTATAGATAAAGCTATTATCTATTTACTAAATTATAAAAAGTTAGATAATACTTTAAATTTTATTAATTATTTCTATTCTATAAGTACTATTTAGTTCTTTCTCTATCTTTAAAGCTTTTTTTAAGTAGGATTTATATTTCTTTACTAGCTTAATAATATTTTTATAATAGAAAGAATAGTAGGGACTACTTAAATTAGATTAATTTATTATCTTAATAGTTTAGAAGATTACTAAAAAATTATTTAAGGAATGCTTTTATAATATTCCTATTATAAACTACTTAATTAAAATATATCTTAGCCTTTATAGTAAGATAGATAGCTTACTCTCTATATCTTTTAATATCTATATAAACTAATAATTAATCTCTTAAAAAAAGTTATAATAGAATTAGTAGTCTTATAAAAATAATAGACTTTATTAATATATACTACTAAAATAAACTATTAAATATTCTTAAGACTAAAATAAAGGATCCTTCTTTTAATTAATATTCTTCTAAGTTTATTTCTTTTAGAGCTAGACTTTTAAGAATATTACTTAATATTAGCTAGTTAAAAGAAATAGTAAGGAATACTTTATAATAATAAGCTATTTATTATTAACTAATAAAGTTTTTTTATTATCTTTTATTAATAAATATTTTCTAAGGTACCTATTTTTCTTAGCTATACCTTATATAATCTTAACTTATAATATAAAGTAAGTTTTAGATTATTTATTAAATATTTTTCTTATCTTTTTTAACTAGGTCTAGATTAGTATAATAGAAAGTAAAATAAAGTTAACTTTATATTAAGGCTTTAATTATTTTAATATAGACTATTACTAATAGAGATATTAAATAGGCTAAAAATCTTAAGATAAGTATACTATATTTTAGCCTAAATAATAAATAAGTAAAATTTATTATATATTTTTAATTTATTATTATAAAATACTTATATACTCTTATTAACTTAGATAAGATAATTATTAAGATATAAATAAAGAATATAAATAATTATTTAAATATAATAATTAATAATTAATTACTTATTAAATAAAGATAGTATATTTTTCTATATTTTATTTTATTACTCTTTATTTTATTTATATATCTCTTAGATTTAGAAAGTATTATTTAGTATACTATAATAATTTAATATTTTTTTATTTTAAAAGAAAAGTCTTATATAGAGACTTTAATATCTAGTTCTTTATAAGTTTTATTAGCCTTTATAAATATATAAGTATAGTTTTAATTAATATCCCTTTTACTTATTTATATATAAGCTTTAGTCTTTATTATATATATTATATTATAAATACTATTAATTACTAATCTTAAATAATTATATTATTAAAATTCTTATGCTACTATATAATTTTTATAATTATATTTTACTATATTTAAGAGTACTTTTATAATATTATTTATTTCTACTAAAAAGTACTTACTATTAAGGCCTTAACTTAAATAAGAAGTTAATTTAATAAAAGAGTATTTTTAAGCTATTAATTATATCTTAATATCTTTTTTAAAATAATAAGAAAGTTTAAAACTATATTTTAATATACTTATAGATCTTACTAGTTACTTAAAGTAGTAGAATCTCTTTTTTTTTAAAACTAAATTATAGTTAATAAGGTCCTTAATATCTCTTAATATTAACTATTAATAAGTAAATATTATTATTTATTATGAAAAAATACTTACTAACTCTACTAGATCTCTTTAAAGAGAGTAATAGCTTTATATTAATTAAATTATATATAAGGACTTTCTAGCTACTTAGATTATATAGCTATAGAATTAGAAATAGTAAATATAAATAAAAATATTAAATATTTAATAATATATATATAACCTACTTATTATCTAATCCTTAAATTAGAATTTTATAAGCTATTACTATCTCTTATAAGTCCTATATAATAAAGACTATATAATATAAATTAATATTAAAAGAGAGCTTAAAGGAACTACTATTTAAATTAAGATAATAAACTATTTCCTTTTTATATTATAATTTAAAATAAGTAAGGAGTTAGTATATAATATTAATCTTTTAATCTAATATCTTTAATAATTGTTTTAGTAGAGAGAAGATTAATAAAAATATTATAAGATTATATTAAAATACTCTTTAAGATCTAATAAAACTATTCTTATTAATATATTATAATATAATAAAGGTTTAGCTTAAGAGTACTACTACTATAATTTAATAGCTAAAAAATAATTTTAAAGTTAAAGTAAATACTAGTATAAATATAGGGTAAGAATAAAATTATAAAGATTACTTCTTTAATTTTTATTTAACTTTATTAAGAGCTATAACTTAATTTCTTAAGTTTTTTATAATAATATATAGAGCCTTTTTTAAAAATAAATCTAGAATATTACTTCTATTATTATTATAAATTAATATAATAAGCTCCTTTACTTTTATTTAGAACTCTTATAGAGTTCTTACTTTATTAATAGTAAGATTAATATTAAGTAGGCCTAATATTTTAATAAAGTTTATTATTATTAAGCGCTATTTTTTTTAGCTTAGTCTTTTAAGCTTATAGTACTTTAAGCCTTATTAAGACTAACTAAGTATAGGTAATAATTATATCTATAAATAACTTTATTAAAATAGATTTAAGATATCTAGAAAGGGATTAAATAGTTAAAGGCTAGCTAATAAAATAATTATAAAGAGTAATAATAAAGAGGATTAAGAGAAAGCTATTATA
>KI911115.1:1515989-1540251 GCA_000482085.2 Cladonia metacorallifera KoLRI002260 | reverse complement strand
CTTTTATAATATTATTTATTTCTACTAAAAAGTACTTACTATTAAGGCCTTAACTTAAATAAGAAGTTAATTTAATAAAAGAGTATTTTTAAGCTATTAATTATATCTTAATATCTTTTTTAAAATAATAAGAAAGTTTAAAACTATATTTTAATATACTTATAGATCTTACTAGTTACTTAAAGTAGTAGAATCTCTTTTTTTTTAAAACTAAATTATAGTTAATAAGGTCCTTAATATCTCTTAATATTAACTATTAATAAGTAAATATTATTATTTATTATGAAAAAATACTTACTAACTCTACTAGATCTCTTTAAAGAGAGTAATAGCTTTATATTAATTAAATTATATATAAGGACTTTCTAGCTACTTAGATTATATAGCTATAGAATTAGAAATAGTAAATATAAATAAAAATATTAAATATTTAATAATATATATATAACCTACTTATTATCTAATCCTTAAATTAGAATTTTATAAGCTATTACTATCTCTTATAAGTCCTATATAATAAAGACTATATAATATAAATTAATATTAAAAGAGAGCTTAAAGGAACTACTATTTAAATTAAGATAATAAACTATTTCCTTTTTATATTATAATTTAAAATAAGTAAGGAGTTAGTATATAATATTAATCTTTTAATCTAATATCTTTAATAATTGTTTTAGTAGAGAGAAGATTAATAAAAATATTATAAGATTATATTAAAATACTCTTTAAGATCTAATAAAACTATTCTTATTAATATATTATAATATAATAAAGGTTTAGCTTAAGAGTACTACTACTATAATTTAATAGCTAAAAAATAATTTTAAAGTTAAAGTAAATACTAGTATAAATATAGGGTAAGAATAAAATTATAAAGATTACTTCTTTAATTTTTATTTAACTTTATTAAGAGCTATAACTTAATTTCTTAAGTTTTTTATAATAATATATAGAGCCTTTTTTAAAAATAAATCTAGAATATTACTTCTATTATTATTATAAATTAATATAATAAGCTCCTTTACTTTTATTTAGAACTCTTATAGAGTTCTTACTTTATTAATAGTAAGATTAATATTAAGTAGGCCTAATATTTTAATAAAGTTTATTATTATTAAGCGCTATTTTTTTTAGCTTAGTCTTTTAAGCTTATAGTACTTTAAGCCTTATTAAGACTAACTAAGTATAGGTAATAATTATATCTATAAATAACTTTATTAAAATAGATTTAAGATATCTAGAAAGGGATTAAATAGTTAAAGGCTAGCTAATAAAATAATTATAAAGAGTAATAATAAAGAGGATTAAGAGAAAGCTATTATAGGAATATATATATATATATATAAGATTAAGTATATATTATAAATTATAGAATATAATTAATTCTTAAGAAGGGAGAAAAGGAATAGACCTTTATCCTAACTATATATTAGATAAGTAGATATTATATAGAAGCTCTTATATTATAATAATATATTTATATATAATAAGTATATAAGTTATATAATATTTAGTACCTTTACTTTATTATATAATAATTATCTTCTCTTTCTAATAGTTTAATTTTTAAAAACTATATATTTTATTTATTTATAGATATTAATAGTATCCTCTAAAAAACTTATTTAAAACCTTTAAATCTTTATAAAGATATAAGGAAAAGAGCTCTCCTATCTATAATATAATTAAGATTCTAATTATTAGCCTATTTAGCCTTATAGTTATATAAATATATATAATATAATATAGTTACTATATATATTTATCTTATTATAAGGTAAAAAGTAAGGGTCTTAGTAATTATTATAATTATTAATAAAGTTCTTATTAATATTAATTTTTTCTTATTTAATTATTTTTTATACCTCTAATATATCTTTTTTATATATATATTATTAATTTTTTAATATATTTATACTAGATTATAATATAAACCTTTCTATATTAAATAATAATAATAATTTAGTTATTTCTAGTATATTATTTACTACTATAAATTATTTATTTATTTTTTTAAATACTTATATTATAACTTAAAGATCTATAACCTTAGATAAGTATATAAGATAAAAAAAAATTTTAAATATATTATAAAATAAAGGATAAGATATTTATTTAAATATATCTTTATATTTATATTTTCTATTAATAAGTTTTAAAGTATTAAAGTATTTATCTAATCTTTCTATATAATATACTAAATATCTTACTCCCTTAATTACTTTTATTTAAGATATATAAAATACTCTAATAATATTATTTTACTATTTAGATTAGGACTCCCTTAAAGGTATTAATATTATTAAAGATAATCTCTAAGATTTTTCTAATAACTCTCTTATTACCCCTTCTTATATAGATCCCCTAGAATATAATAATATTCCTAAGTAATATAAAACTTTTATTTTAAATCTTAATTTTTAGTTATATATTCTTATTTTATAGTTACTTTAGTACTTAACGCCTTATAATATTAGAGTATTTAATATTTATAATTAAGTTATATAGCTTTCTTTAATAATTTAGTAATTTATCTTTATTAAAATAAATATGTTAGTCTCTTAAATACCTATATTTTAGGCTCTTTAATAATATATAGTTTACGCCCCTAGTGTATCTTATCCTTAAAAGAATTAGGAGCTTATAATAGGCTTAATATATAGCTCTTAAAATTATATATTAGTATCTAGTACTTTTATATCCTTTTTAGTAACTTTAATTTAGGATTTAAAATTACTTTTATTAAAAATAAGATTCTTATAAAATTTTATAAATTATTATTAACTTAAATTTATAGATATCTAAGACTTTTATTATTAATAAAGTTTATAAGACTAATATCTTAATTGTACTAAATTTTTATAAGTATTATTTATACTTTTTTAGCTTAGATTATAAGTATATATATAAAGTACTTTATATACTAATTATATATGCCTTATTAATATATAGTTAGGTAAGGGTAGTATATTTATAAACCTTATAAAGACTAATATAATTAAAGAATATATACTTAATATATATAAAAATATTGTATTTATTATTCTATAAATATCGCTTTTTATATTACTTTCCTTATTAATATAAAGTAGATACTATATAAATATATTCCTTTAATAAATTAACTTTTTTATTATTTTCTTAAAAGAGAAGAAGTACTTAAAGTTAATAATAATATATAAATAAATATCTATTAAGTAGCCCTTACTTATTTATATTTTATTTTTAATTCTAAGATAATAGCTACTATATAAATAAAGAGATAATTTAGTTTAAGTAAAAAGTCTAAAGATAATAATTTTTATAATCTTATAATTTAAGAACTTTATTAATTTAATAAGATAGCTATTCTAATACTTAATATAATAAAGGCTAGGGTATATCTACTTCTTATATACTTTTCCTATATATTTTTATTAATAAGTCTTAAGTAGGGATTCTCTTTAATTTTAATATTCTCTAAGATATATCTACTATACTATCTTTATATAATAAATATATTATATTTAGTAATTTAGGGGATTTATCCTTAGCCCTAGCTTTTAAAAAAGCTAAGTTTTTAAAGAAATATAAATATATTATAATTAACTTACTAAGTCCTACCTTAATAGTTAAGACTAAACTAACTTTAAAATATATTTATTTAGCTATTATTTTAAAGCTAAAGAGTATACCTATAAAGATAGTAAAGGTTATAAAGATAGTAAAGATTATAAAGATAGTAAAGGTTATAAAGATAGTAAAGGTTATAAAGATAGTAAAGGTTATAAAGATAGTAAAGGTTATAAAGATAGTAAAGGTTATAAAGATAGTAAAGGTTATAAAGATAGTAAAGGTTATAAAGATAGTAAAGGTTATAAAGATAGTAAAGGTTATAAAGATAGTAAAGGTTATAAAGATAGTAAAGGTTATAAAGATAGTAAAGGTTATAAAGATAGTAAAGGTTATAAAGATAGTAAAGGTTATAAAGATAGTAAAGGTTATAAAGATAGTAAAGGTTATAAAGATAGTAAAGGTTATAAAGATAGTAAAGACTATAAAGATAGTAAAGGTTATAAAGATAGTAAAGACTATAATAGCTAATACTTTTAGGAAAGATATAAAGAGGGTTATAGCTACTAAGAAAGTAGCTACTATATAAAAATTAAATTAAGAAGCTACTATAGTAGTAATAGCTACTAAAGAGGCTAAAGCTATTAAAGTAGTAGCTAAAAGTACTACTAAAATAAAGAAAGCTATTACTAAAAGTAGTAAGAAGATACTAGTAAAAGCTAAGATAATTAAATCTATTCTAAAAAATAAAAAAGATTTAGACTTTAAAAAAAAGATATCTTTTATAAGTTTAGATTAAAGTTATTTAATAACTTAATTTCTTTTATTAAGAAGAAGAATAGGTCTTTTTAGGATAAATAAAGTATTATCCTTATATATTACTAATAATAAACTATTTTTATCTTTTTTATCTTTTTCTTCTTATAACTAATAAGTGCCCTTAAGTAAAAGAATGTTTAGTATACTTTTTATCTAATTATTAATTTAGTCTATTAGAAATTTTATAGCTAGTCTTATATTAAATTACTTAATAATATTAAGCTCTTCTCCTATATTTATATTACTTATTATAGGCTTTTACTATCCTCTTAGATCTCTTTATATTATTTTTATAAATTTATTAATTATATTTTAGGAATTAATTCTTCTACCTAATTTTATAGAAGTATTATCTCTTTTTCTTAATTCTATCTAAGATTTTTTTTATTTTATATTTTAAACTATTATTTATAAGCTTTAATAAGATATATTCTTATATTTTACTACTAACTTCCCTATACTTATATAGCTCTAATAAAAATATATAGAAAACTAGATAGATTCTATAGGTAATAAATAATATAAAATAATAAATTTAACTTTTTATTAATTCCTCTACTCTAAAAGGTCTAATATATTTATATAAAAGTTTTTAATTAAGTTATCTTTACTTAAGATTTTTAACTAATAATATTATTAAATTATCCTTATTAAATATAATAGGTTTATATATCTTATTATAATATTTAATAAATAATTCTATTATATTTTACTAATATTTCTCTAGCTTTTTATAAAATTTATATAATTTCTTAACTCTTTCTTTTATAATAGGTACTCTTTTTTTATAATATTACTCTTAATACTTATTAAGACTTTAAGATTATAATTATATATTATTCTAAAAGGGCTATAGCTTATTATAGCTTATTTTACTTAATAATATATATATTTTATTAGGGGTAAGAGTCCTACCTAATTACTTTACTCCTTATTATAGTAAATATATAAGTATTATTTTAATAACTAGTTCTACTTATTTATTTATTTATTTATTTATTTATTTATTTATTTATTTATTTATTTATTTATTTATTTATTTAAGGATAAAATACTATACTTAGCCTATATTTAATTTATAAGTTATAGTAAATATTAAATTAAAAAGTATTAATGAAGATATTTCCTTTATTTATAATAATACTATTTAGCTTACTAAACTTTAGGATAATTTCTATAATAAATAGTTTTATTAATTTAATAGTATTAATCTTTTTTATAGTTAAGATATAATAAAGTATCTTTATATATTTATTAACTATTACTAATATTAAATTATA
Source organism: Cladonia metacorallifera KoLRI002260 (assembly GCA_000482085.2). Classification (NCBI taxonomy): domain Eukaryota; kingdom Fungi; phylum Ascomycota; class Lecanoromycetes; order Lecanorales; family Cladoniaceae; genus Cladonia; species Cladonia metacorallifera. Next base: position 1,534,597 of record KI911115.1, on the reverse strand, counting down.
AATATAGTTTCTATACTTATTTAGAGGAAGGTTAGTTATAAAATTTATATTAATCTCCTTTCAAAGTTTATTTAGTATTAGTAATATCTTTAGTTTACTATATAGATAGTAATATTTTATCTTAGTTTTTTAATAAATATTATAAAAGTCTATATATTCTTTAATATCTTAATTTATAATAGGCTAGTAGAATTTTCTATCTATTAGCTTTAATATATTATTAATACTAAAGTAGTCTACTAATAGATTATTATAATAGTATTTAAGTAGTTCTTATATTACTACTTTTTATTAGAACCTAATATATATAATATAGTAAACGCTCTATAAGTATATATCCTAGAATAGGCTTAGCACTAAGTTATATAAGGATTTAAATAGTTTAGGGTTTAAAATATTTAAACTAAGAAGATTTAAATAAATTATTAAATAATTTATTTAAACTATAAGGAGTTTAAATAGTTTATAGATTAATTCTATTAAACTAGGTAGTCTTAATAGACTTTCTTATATCTATATAGTTAGAGTTCTTACCTATTTTAGATAGAGCTTCTTATATTTAACTTTATTAGTAAATTAATATAGCTACTATAATATAAAAGGTCTACTCCTTATTTATATAAGTAGTTAATAAGATTATATAATTAGCTTACTTATTTTTATACTCTTTAACCTTTAATTACTTATCTTTAAAAGAATTTATAATATTAGTTTATAATACTTTAAATACCCTTAAGTATAAGTTTATTAAATTAAAGAAGTATAGCTTAATTAATCCTAAGTAAAACTACCTAAATTAAGTATTATAATATTAATAATAGATTAAGAGGAAGTATTAAGATTATAAAACCTAATCTCTATTATAGAGAGAGAAAGAAACTTAAGGAATAGATAATATAGATATAGTTATATCTCTATTTCTATAAAGGATTAATATAGGTTAAAAACTATATAGTAATTACTATTACCTTTATATATAGAGATATATAGAAATAGGTATAACTATATTTATAGAGATATTTAGATAACTTAAGTAATATATTAAAAGTAATATAATAGATAAAAAGTTTTATATACTTTAAGATAGAATTAAGAAAAATATTTATACTATCTAATAAGATTAATTAGGTAGTATAAGTTATTTAATATATTAAGTAGAAAAGATCTATAGTAGAATTTATAACTTAGTTTTAATAATATATAATTAAGATTAAATAAGATAATAATATACTTATAATAATATATAGAAGAGAGTTAAAAGAATAAGTTAAGAATAAACTTATAAGATTTAAGATAATACTAGAAATACTTAATATACTTTAAAAGAAAGTTATTAGAATTAATAATAATCTCTTTAAAAGAGCTATAAAAAAAGATATAATAGAGGAGTTACTTAATTAAATATCTTAGAATACTAGTTTAAGAGAAACTTTAACTTTAATTATAGAAGGAAGATATATAATCTATATAGACTAGCTTTAATAAAGATTAATATTATAAAGAAGAGAACTATATATAAGAAGCTAAAAAAAGGATAAAATAAGAAAGTACTAAAGTATTATAGCTATAATAAACTAAGCTACTTTGCTAAAGACTATAGATTAAAGAATATAGTGTTAAGACCTTAGTTTAATATAATAAAATAAGTTATTAATAGGAAGGATAAGATTTAAAGAAGTAGTAAACTATTACTTAAGTACGCTACGTAATAGGTTAGGTTAGGTTAGGAATTTCTAAACTTAATCTAAAACCTAATAGGTCGGGTTTCTTATTAGGTTAAGTAAGTTAAGTTAGGTTATTTTTAGTAAATTATTAGATTATAACCTAATAACCTAATAGGCCTAGGCCCCCCCTAAAAATAATCTAATAATTATTCTAATAATTATAGAGGAGAGTTTAGATTAAGCTTTTATTTAAAATATTATTTATATAACTTCTAAGTCTTAATACTTTATCCTTAATAAAGTACTTATTAATAATATATATATATACCTTATATCTTATGCCTCTAGAGCTTACTTAAGGATTAAAATTTTTATAGAATTTTATATCTTAGGATTTACTCTTAGGTTATAAGCTTATAGCTTTATATTTTTTATACTTAGGGCTACTATAGTCTAGTTTATAACTAATCTAAAAATCTAAGTAATAAAAGGCTATAAAGGTATTAGTTTAATTATTTTAGGGATATTAATATATCTTATATTTACTTATTAAGTAATCTTTAAGCTACTTTAATAAATATATATCTTTTTACTAAATTATTATATACTTTATATATATAGTGATGATATTATATATTAATACCTAGTTAATATAAATTATAATATAAGAATAGAGTTAATATACTATAGAACTCTACTATTAAAAAAGCTTTTACTACTTTTTATAAGGCTTTAATACTACTTTACTACTATTATATATTTCTCTTTATAATTCTAAGATCTTATCTAATCTTATAAATAAGCTATATAAAGGGCGCTTTTAATATAAGAAGATTTATATTTCTTTAAAGTTATCTAATTTCTCTTAGAGCTATAACTAAAGTAATTATTAGNTATATATTATTCTAAAAGGGCTATAGCTTATTATAGCTTATTTTACTTAATAATATATATATTTTATTAGGGGTAAGAGTCCTACCTAATTACTTTACTCCTTATTATAGTAAATATATAAGTATTATTTTAATAACTAGTTCTACNCTTTTTTTTTTACTTTAGTTTATAGTCTACTAGTAGTAAATCTATTAGTCTTAATTAAAGTTCCCTTATTATAAAGTATAATAGCGTTTTTTAATAAAGTCTTTAAAATAATTAATATACTTTTACTATCTTAAAGGCCTTTTATAGTTATATCCTTATACTTACTTTTAAACCTTTTTTTAAAGGGGCGCTTTATAATATATTTAGCTCTTAAAGTATTATTATACTTTACTTAGCTCTTCTTATCTTAGTTTTAACCTTTATATATATAATTACTTCGCTTACGCCTAGATTTACTATTAAATAGATTATACTTATTATTAATATTAATTTCTATAATATATATCTTTACTTCTATAATATAGCTATATTCGCTTCTATAATTATTATTATATAAGTTAAATACTATTCTAGATAATAGATTTAAGGGTTAGTAGTAAAGGTAACTTATTATTTATTTATATTACTAAAAGGACTATAACTATCTCTTAAATATTTTTCTTTAAAATAAAAGATAAATTAGATAAACTAAATTAATTATAAATATTAATAAAAAGGGAATTACTTTATAATTATATTATATCTATTTTTCTACTATATATAATTATAGTATTCTAGTTCCCTAATCTTAGCTATAGCCCTATAAAAATTTAATTATTAAATTAATTATTAGATTATAATTTAGTTAGGGGTAGCTTACTCTACTATTAAATTACTATTCTTATTATAATTATTAGTAGAATATAATAGATTATATTTTTTATAGAGTTCCCTAATATTATATATTAAATTAATAAATCTATATATATAGTAAATATACCTAGTCATAATATCTATTAATATTATATAATTATTTATATTATTATAGCTATTATCTCTCTCTTTTCTTATATATCTAAAAATATTAGGCTAATAGAATAAATATAATATAATAAGGATAAACTATATTCCTATAGCTAATATAATATATTTAAGTAAATTAGGATTAATAGTTACTATAATTAATAGTAATTAATCTAATAATTAATCTAATAGTTAATAAAAGTATATATTAAGGGATTAATATAATAATATTAATAGATATAGGCTTAGAGAAGGCTTTTTAAATATATTTTATCTTAAACTTATTTTAAACTTACTTAATATATAGTTAAAAGGCTATAAATATATCTATATTAGTAATATTAGTATAAATAGTAACTCTATATTATAGAAAATAGAAGAGGTAATACTTACTAGCTAAGATTAAGTATTTTAGCGTAGGTAGTAAGAAAAGAAATAGAATTATAATTAAAAATAATAATATAGAGTAAGGAGTAAATTAAATATTACTAAAACTATACTAATACTATATTAGTATAGTATTAGTAAAGATTTTACTATCTATAATCCTTTATCTTATATATTTTACTATAGTCTATTAATAAAACCTATCTACTAATTTTAATTAACTATTAAATTAATAGTTAAATTACTATAATCCTTTATTATATATAGCAACGTTATATACTTCTAGTTAATATTAATTTATTTGCTTTTTACTAAATATATTCTAATTACTTTAATTATTAATATTTATTTATTTAAGTAATATAGATATTAGTGATACTAAGGTATAATATAGTAAGTATTTAAGTCCTTACTAAAATACTTTAAATAAATAATAGTATATTAGTAAAAGCTAAGGAGGATATTATTATAAATAAGATAGATAATATATTACTATATATATATAAGTATCCTTATAAAGTATTTATTAAATTAATTATTAAATTACTCTACTAATTATTTCTAGCTATAACTACTAAATAATAAGAATTTTAGTAAATTATATATAATATAAGTATAGCTAATATATTACGCCTATATACTCTTAGAGTATATCTTAAGATAGTTAATAAACCTAGAAAGGATCCCTTATAGCTCTCTACTAATAAATATATAAAGTAAGCTAGGGATAGAGTATCTAAATTAAAAGAGCTTAAGCTAGAGTTCTATAAAGTAAAAGGTAGGGATACTAATATAATTTTAATATTTAAAAAGAAGCTTATAGCTTTATCTATATATTCAAATATATCTAAAATAGATAGACTTAAAATAATAGATAATAATAAAAGAATAGTAAATTATTATAAGTAAGTATTACTATTATATATACTAAAATTTAATCTAATAATTAATCTAATAAATAGAATTCTTTATAGGATATATATTAATAATACTACTCTTATACTATCTATAGTAAATAATAGTAGTTTAATAATAAAGCTTAGATTAGGAGATCTAGACCTACTTAATAGTATAAATAAGTGGGTAGACCTAATAAAGATAGAATTTAAATATAATTTAAAGTACTAAGCATACTTATCTTTTATAGAATAGAAAGATTTCTAATTTAACTCTACTAGCCTACTAACTCTAGATAAAATAGGATTAGAGGCTAGATTAACTATATTCTAATAGTAAGTAAAAGATATTAAGATAACTATATTTATAAATACTAGAGTATATTAGTAATTAGGTATTATCTTCTTACTATATAAGGTTTAATACTTTAGTTAGTACTAGGCGCCTAGGGTACTATAATATAATATAGATACTTATAAATACTAAGAATTCTTAATAATATAGATAGTACTAAGTATTAATTATAAAGTAAATTATTTTTATATCTCCTTAATAATTATACTTATATTTATAAGCTTCTAGACTAGAGTCCTAATTAATTATAAGGATATTATATTTAATAAGATAGTAAACTAATCTAATAATTAATCTAATAACTAAGGTTCCTTACTAATATATAATTAGATTAAATTAGGCTATATAAAAAGGCTTACTCTATATAAGTATTTTACTAAGAAAGAATAGATAGTATAATATAATTTTATAACTTAAAAGTTAATTAATAGTATTAAATAAATAGAGTACTTAAGTCTTACTAATTAATAAACTAAAGATTATAACTTTATTAAGTATAGCTAAGTCCTAAATAATAATCTTAAAAAAGTAGAGGCTATCTATATACTAATAACTAATCTATTTAATAATAAGGAGGTTCTAGAGGTATTTAGATATTTTAAGATCTCTTATATAAAATTAACTATAGAATAAGAGGATAAGATATTTTATATATATAATTATATAAGAATAGGGTTATTATATTTAGACTTATATAGTATATTATTTATTAAATTAATTATTAGATTAACTAATATAATTAACTAATATCTCTCTTAATCTTTACTACTACCTACTTTAGTAATAATCCTTTATATTATTTATATAAGTATTATATCCTTTTATATAAGAGTTACCCTTTTATAATAGATTATATAAAGGTTGCTTACTAAGTTATTTAGTAATAAATTTAAATATAAATAGTATTAAAGCTTATAATATAGTTCTATAATTAGATAGGCTTCTACTACCTCTTATAAAGCTACTAAGGTAGAAGGTTATATATAAAGATTATAAAAATATTTTAATCTATATATAATCTTATAGATAATATATATAAAAGGTTTTTATAAGATTAGTAAATTAGTTAACTTCTAATATTACTTAATCTCCTTAAGGATAAGAGCTAAGAGGTATTAAGTTCTATTTATTAATAAAGATATAATAGTATTATAAGTTACTTATTACTTTACTTATTATTATAGTAATCTTACCTTTATAGCTTCCTATCTAGTAATTAAAAGGATCTATTATAGCTACCTTTATAACGCTTTTAATATAGGTTACTCTTTTTTATAACTATCTTTATCTACTTAGTAGATAGAGTACCTCTACTAAAAATTATCCTTAATCTTAAAAAGCTAAATATAGAATTAAGAATACTCTCTATATTAGTATTACTATCTATATCCTTTATTTATTTATCTTTAATAATTATAGAAGGTATTATAGTAGAAAGCTAGTAGTTAAAAAAAATTAAAAATAAGAAATATTAAGTTAAAGACTACTTTACTTAAGTATAGTACTAATAAATTAAGTATATAATATCCTACTATACTAAAAAGATTATAGTAAATTACTAGTATAGAATCTATTTAAATTACTTAATTAATAAATTTATACCTTTATTATCTATAAATATAGTTCTAAAACTTAGATAAACCCTTTCCTTAATAATTTATATATATTATATCTTTAATTCTACTAGAAAGTAGCTTTAACTTAAGCTAAAATTAATTAATAATAGATCCTACTTTAGTCTTAAATAAAGAGAGTTTAATAAAACTAGGAATAAATACTAATTACTTTTTATTTAAGGAGAAGAAAAAGAATATTTTCTTAAAATAGTAGTAGAAAACACCTTAATATAAGTCTACTAATATTAATAGAAAGCTAAAAATTAAGATTATTTAGAGATTAGAAAAGAAAGCTACCTTATAGCTATATTTCTATAAAGGTGCTACTATATATATAAGAGATTTTATAATAATATATAAAAAATGCTATACTATATTAAAGTATATAGCTAATAAGAATATTAGCTTTTTAGAATTAGCTACTTATCTAGCTACTAAGTTTTATATAAAGTAAAGAGAGGATCTAGCTCTAAGATAGCTAATATATTAAGAAGTAATAAATTTTATTCTTTTAACTAATAGTTAAATTAATTATTAGATTATTTATCTAGCTTAATTTCCTAACTAATTATTAAATAAATAAATAAAAAAGTAGAAGATTATAAAATAAAAGTTCTTTAGTCTTACTTAAAGTAACTAAGATATATAGATATTTTAAATACTAATTATATTATATTTACTACTTTAAAGTATTTAAAATATTAAGCTCTAAAGAACTTTTAAGTATTTAAATAATATTATTAAATTACTAAGTATAAATACTATTAAAAATAGGATTTTATATTAGTATAAGAAAATCTACTTATAGCTTTTAATAAAGTTCTTAAGAGATAGAACTAAAATTACCTTAATATATAATAGCTAGTTATTAAGAAATAAGTAAAGCTATCTAGCTCTTAATATATACTTTATTAAAGTGGATTAAAAGTATAATAAGATTCTTCTTATATTTTAATATATTATAAGTTAATATACTAGATAAAGGATTACTAATATCCTCTAAAAAGAAATTACTTTTTATAATATTAAATATATTATTAGCGCTATTATAATAGATAATATATTAAATAATTAGTCTATAATTAAGGCTATAGTAAGTAGTATTTAGTAATAAGCTAATAAAAGCTCTAATAGCTCTTAATAATAAGCTAATAATAGCTCTAGTAACTTTTAGCCCTTAAAATATCTACTATATCTTATATATATTATTTAGCTTACTATTAGTAAACTACTTAATAAGATTTATATTAATCTAATAAATAATAAATTTAAAAAAATATAGGATAATAACTTAGATAAGACTATAATAACTTTTATTATACCTAGCATCCTACTAATACTTATAAAGGTAATTAATTTAATAACTAATTTAATAATTAAATTAGACTAATACCTATTTTAATAAACCTTAGGTTTATAAGACTATAGTCTATATTAATACTAGTCCTTTATATAAGAAGAGGTTTAAAACTATATAAGTATAGAAGATAGAGTAAGAAAAGACTAATCTTAATATAGTAATTTATAGCTCTTTTATTAAAGCCTACCTTAATATACTAAAGGTCTTAAAGCTGTTTTATAATATTAGAAGCTAGTAGGACTCTATATTATATATACTTATCTATATCTACTAATTAAGACCTAATATTAAGTCCTATTTTAAGTTATATAAGAAAGGTTTTCTAAAGCTTAATTAAAAGAAGTAATTTTAGGTAGGATATCTAATTAATATTATTAAACCCTTTTATAGATATATATAGGTTATTAGTACTACTTAATAGCTAATACTCTACTAAATATTTAAAATCTATAATAAGCTATTTAATTACCTAGATACTATAATAAACTATCTTTTATAGAAATAGTTACTTTAGAAGATATAAATAAGAGATATACTCTAGACTATTAATACTAAATTATTAAAGTACTATAAAAAAACTTAAATATTTATTAGTTATACTTATAGTAAAGCTATACTACTTTATCCTTAGTTAAAAGATAAGATCTTTTAGAAGGCCTTATAGATAGAGGAGGATAATATTAAATAATAGACTAATATTTACTAAAACATATTATAAGAGGACTTTAATAAATATATAATATTTATATAAGATAGATCTTTATAGTATATAGATATATTAAAAGGTATATATAATACTTATTACTATAAATTAAATAACTTAGATATTCTTCTCTTTAAGGAGTTAAAAGAAAATAAAAGGGATAAATTTAGCTATTATTAAGAAAATAATAATATTATCTTAATTTAATAATTAATTTAATAACTTTTTTCTAATAGTCTATAGCTTACTAGGTTAGAGGTAATATTCTTAAGATATAGAAAGCTCTTTTATTAAAACTTCTATAATTAGGATTCCTTACTTAGTCTATCCTTATATTATTTATATTAGGAGTTAGTTATAAGTGTATCTTTAATATTATTAGTAATATATATAAAATAAACTAATACTTTAACTTAAATACCTTTAAAATAATTATAATCCTTAATTAATATAACTTTATAGAGAATATTAAGGGGTATTAATATATAGATTTTATAGAGAAGGAAATAATTACTAAGGAAGAGCTTAATATTAAGTTAGCTAGATATAAGGTAGCTCTAAATAATATAATTAAGTATTAATATATTAATAACTTAAAAAAAGGTAATAATAATCTAACTAAAGTATATAACTATCCCTTAATAGATATAGTATATTAATTATAGATAAGATATTATAGACTTTATAGCTAAAAAATAATAAAAGATCTATAAATAAAAAATATTTTAAGTCTAAAAGAACTTATAGATTATAAGTATCTATAAGTAATAAATAATAAAGACTAAATAAAAAAATAAGAATATTATATTTAAAGTCTTAATATTAAACTAATTAAGATTACTAGCTAGATAATTAAGTAGTAACTAAAGAATATTAATAATCTAATCTAATAATTAATCTAATACTTAATATAGGATAACTAATTTAGCTTATTAAGTTATTAAGTTAAAACCTAATAAAGAATATTAAATTAAGTTTTAAGTTAGATTACTACTAGCTTATTTAACCTAACCTAAAAAACCTAACCTAACCTAGACTTGACCTAAAACTCATTAGGTTAAACCAACCCGTTGCGTAGCGTATACTTAATAAAAGAACTAATTATATAAAGAATATTTAATAGAGTTCTAAGGTAGTTTTAGTATATTATAAAAATAAATTATTTTAAATTAATATAAATAATTTATAAATAGTAACTACTATAATTATTAAAATAAAAAATTTAATTAAAAAGATATTAAAATATTTATTATAGAATAAAGTTATAACTAAAATTTATAGAAATATTAATAGTTATAATTTATTTAAAAAAATAAATTTAGAACTACTAAATTTCTAAGGATAGACTTATATCTTTATAATTATCTAAAAAGAAGTTTTTAAAATTTATTATAAAATAGAGAGCTCTAATAGATATTAAAAAATAAAAATAAATTTTTAAGAAAATATTTAAGAATTTCTATTTCTTAAAGATATAGAAATATATTAAGAACTACATTACTTAATATAATATCTATATTAAGATAAAATATATATAATATAAGCCTTATAAAAGAATTAAGTTATTTAGTTTTCTAAATTAAGCTTAAAAAATATTATATAAGACTTTATTATAAAACTCCTAAAATTAAAGGAATAATTAATAGGTGTAGTATATAATATTATATTAATAATTAATAATAAATTAACTAAGCTTATATACTTTCTACTATATATAAAAGCCTTAAATATAGAAGATCTAACTTATATGTTTTTAAGGATAGTAGTTATAAACTATAAATTTATAAAAAAAATCAAATTAAGATAAACTCTTTAACTTTAAGTTTTAGAGATTATTAATAGATATAATAGAGATTAAAACAAAGATATTAATAATATTTTATCTATAAATAAATAATTAAATAAAAAGAATAAATTAAATATCAAAATAATATCTCTAATACTATATTAATTATTAGTAGAATAATTAAATTTAATATCTATCTACTATATAAATAATATATAATAGATTTATATTAGATTTTATTAAGATAATATTATATTAAGTTAATTATAATTTTAAACTTTATATAATACTACTACTAAAAGAGATATAGTTTAAGATATAAAAAGTAGAAATTATAATTTACTAAAAATTATAAAAAAACTTATAATTTTTAAATAGCTATTTAGTAATATACTATAATTAAAAATATTTTAAAAAAACCAGATATTTTTAAAGGGGATAAAGTATATCTTTTTTATAGAAATTTTAAATTCAATAAGCTTAATTTATTCCTAGTTAAAAAATATAAAAAAGATGTAAATTATATATTATTATTAAAGAGAGTATTTTTTAAGATACTACTATATATAGCCTTATTACTTCTAAATTAAGATAATAAGAAGTATAATATTAAAGAAATTCTAAATTATTAGAAAGTTAATAAAAAATAAAGATATTTAATTAAGTAATTAAATTATAGTTAGTTAAAAAATATAGAAGCTATTATTAGTACTTAATTATTCTAAGAAACTAGCTAAATTTTAGTAATAAAATCTATAACTAGGGAATCCTAGTCTACCTCCCTTAGAGTAGAGAAGTTATTATTTAAGATAAAAAAAGTCTTAATTATAATTTAAAATAGAGACTTTTCTTTCTTCTTCTTCTTTTTTTATACCTCTATATTCTCTATCTTCTTCCTAACTATTTATTCTTAGTTAGCTTTAATTAAGTTTAGCTTAAAAAAATTAATTTCATATAGGCCTTTAATAGTTTATAATATAGTTACTTTTACTACTTCTTAAAATATTTCTATTTAAAAATATTAATAGAGGTAAGATTATAGTTTACTAATTTTATAAACTAGTTTCTTTTTCTTATAATAAATATAGTAGTGCTTACATAAATTTATAGCTACTATTTTTATTAGAAGATATAACTATTATTAATAGAAATTAAGTTTCCTAGATTTTAGTATAAGGATATAAATAATAATAAAAATAAGATTTCTTTAAGATAAAGATTCTTTATTAAGAGGATAGTATTATAAGTACTCTTACATAAATTATATATTAAAACTAAAAATCTTAAAGATAGGACCCTCTTAAAATTAGAATATAATAATTTTAAGTAATTTAATTAAAATTACTTAAAAGTATTATTACTCTTAGTAATTTTATTAAAGATTAAAGAAATTATACCTAGTCTTAATATAATTTAAGTAAATATAAATAAAGAGCTTCTTTTTTTTATAAATGAGTTTTCTTCTATGTATTTAATATATATTTCTAAAAGGTAGTTCTAGCTAAGAATAATTAAGTACCTTAATTAATACTATTATGTTACTCTACTAAGTATACTCTAAAGGAGTTAAACTCCCCTATTACACTTAGTATAATAGGTGCTCCTACATAGATCACATGCTAGGACTAGGGATCCTAGGGACAGGACCCCCTTAGAACTAGGACGCAGTGATCCTAGGTAATTTAGTTAAGATTACATAAGAATATTATTAATTCTAATAATTCTACTAAAGATTAAAAAAATTATATCTACTAGTCTTAGTATAATTTAAGTAAATATAAATAAAGAGCTTCCTTTCTTATAAATAGGTTTTCTTCTATATATTTAACTTATATTTCTAAGAGGTAGTTCTAGCTAAGAATAATTAATTACCTTGACTAATAATATTGCATTGCTCTACTAAGTATACTCTAAAGGAGTTAAACTCCCCTATTACACATATATAATAGTACCTATAATATAGTTAATAATATTAGAGCTAATACCCTTAAATATTAATATTAACTATAATAATTATATTATATAATACTATTCTAGATAAAAATTAATATACTTAAATGAAACTTATTTAAATAATTTAATTATACCTTATTAAACATTCTATATAGCACTAATTAATATTATGTAAAAAGTAAGAATCTTAGGTTCTATAGTATAATACTAGTATAGATAGTACTTAGATAAGCTAATATTAATAGTTATATAATACTATTTTATATATATAATTTATATATTATAATAGAGCTTATTTAGATTATTTAGCTATAGTTCATTAATTTCTTTATATAGTATTAATTAATATTATATATTAAAATCTTAAGCTCCTTTTTAAAGTGCTAGCGCTAACCCCTATATTTTATATAATATATAATACTATATATTTCCTTAAGTAATTAATTATCTTATTTTATTTTAATTATATTATTAATAATTATCTATTACTAGGTAGTTCTTAATGTCTTGATAAATTATAAACTTAATTAATATTAAAGAAATATGTATCTTAGCTTCTAATATAAGTATTACTTAATCTATTAATAATATATAATATTATAGTTAAAAATCTTACTAAAAATAACTAGGTATAGTATTTTAAAAGCCTATATATAAGTATAGCCTTAAATAAATTTAATTGGAAAATAATTTAGCCTAGTACTTTTTCTTATTTCCCTTTATTAAGAAGTTTTTTATAAATTTAATAAAACTATAATATAAAAATCTTATAAGTAAATAATAAGAAAAGTATAGTTAAAATATATAATAACTTTTTATAAGATAATTTAAATATTTAATATAAAATAGCTATTGAGCTTAATTAGGACTTAGAATTATTTTAGGATTTAGTAGATAATATTGTTTTTTAATAGCTAGTATAGCTCCTATTATATAAGTAAGTTGAAAAAATATTAAAAAACTTAGCCTCTTTTCTTAAGTGCTAGTACTAGCCTCTATATTTATGACTTAATAAGATATAATTTTATCTTTAAGTATCTCTTTATTATTTAAAATAAAGGGCTAGCTAACTATGTTTATTATAAAAATAAGGGATATACTAGCTATACCTACTATAAAAATAAGAGGCTAGAAGATTTAACTTAGTTATAAAAAATTATATTACCTTAATAATTAATCTTTAATAAGTATTATATATTTATTAAGCTATATTAAGGTTAGTATTAGAAATAGGGATAGAAGGCCACTAAATAAGAAATATTATATTAATAAAGTAAAGTAGATAAGGTTATAATAGAATATATTAGTAAGTAACAACTTATATTACTTACCTTACGGGAAATAGGTGTTTCTATAAGGGCTTGTTAACTGCCTATTAGATTGAGCGGTATGTTAATTGTCAAAGAAGGATCACAGGGGCTTAGCTATTCATTAAGCCCCTGTCAACAAGTAGTCAACAGACGCATCTGTTGACTTGCCTATTCAAGTTCATATTATGTTCCTTTCAACATTCTGTCAAGCCCCTATTAATAGATAGTTAGCCTCTGTTAACAGACAGTTAAGCCCCTATAATCCTTCTTTAAGCATTAACATACTGCTCAGCCTAATAGGCAGTTAATAAGCCCTTAATAGACCCTTATAGATACACCTATTTCCCGTATAGTAGTTATATAGAAGAAGAAGAAAACTACTAATTATATAAAAGTAGCTAAGCCCTTTTTCTTAATAGAAAATACTAATAAGATAGACTTTAAGAGTATGTTTTTTATAATTCTATTTAGAATAGTACTAATTTATATAGCTTTTAAAGTTAATCAAGTAAATAAGTTGAATATATATATAATATTTAAAGTTATATATATTAACTTTTTAAAGATATATAGATATTTATATAAGTTATATAAAATTGAAAAGGAAAGTACTAATTTAATAATACTAAATAATATCTGTACTAAAGAGTAAGTATAGGTTAGTAAGATATAATATAGATTTATATATATTTATAGAAAGTAAAGTAATAGATAAGTAGTAAATAAAAGGACCTTTATTGAATATTAATTCCTTAAATTAAAATAATATATAGGCTATAAGTATTTATAGAATAATTATATATTAATCCTAGAATTTTATATATAACTATTAATAAGAAGATTAATATTAATTATATCTATAATCTCTATAAAATTTAAATTAATTATCTAATAAATAAGGTAATAAAGATTTTAATATTATTAATATAAATATCCTAAAGAAAATATTATAATTCAATTTAATATATTATTGAATTAATATTTAGATTAATATTAAATAAATATATGCCTTATCTTTAATTTCTTATACTTAAGAGTAGGTAGTTTTTTATATTATATTATTAATATTACTATTAATGATAATAATAATAATAATATACCTTATAGGTATAACTAGTGCTAAAAACGCCTGATTAATAGCGTGTTAATAGATGATAGCGTGTTTATCTTCTTTAATAATAGATATACTGCTTAGCGAGATAGCGCGTCTAATTAGATATACTATTAAGGGTTAATGGGCTATTAATAGGCCTAATAGGATATTCTATAAAATAGATAGTTAGGCTTGTTAATAGTTAAATAAGTTGTTAAGATAGATACACTATCTTACTAAGTAGTATATTTATTATTAAAGAAGAAATATAGTAGATTAATAAATATCCTAATACTTATTCGCTAATAGTTAATATTTATAATAGTTATTAGATATAATAGTAAGTTAAATACTATCTTATTATTAATTTAGTATTAGCTTACTTTTAAATCTTTATTAATATATTAATATTAAACTATCTATAAATATTTATCTTATTACTAGTGTAGCTTTTAAGTTATAATATTAGCTTCTAAGTACTTATATATATATATAGTAATTAATACTATTAATTAATTATCTATGTTGAAAATAGGGGCTGCTGACTAAGCGGGATCTGATTAGTAGAGCGAAGAAGATAAAATGTATTAGTAAGCTATTAGTAGCTATTGCTGATCTTGCTTAGCTATGTAGAAGGAGGAGAAAACCGCTGATTATATAGAAGTAGCCAAGCCCTTTTTTTATTCCCTAATCCATCTTGCTAAGATGCTGAGGTCCAATAGCAATGCTGAAATAAGGGATTTCCTAAACAGGAATGCCGTGGCTGAATAGGGATGTAATTTACTGAATGCCGAAATTTATATGCTGTATTAGGAATGCCGAAATTAATATGGCCATATTTAGATAGCCAAGCTAATAGTGGTAGGGGCTAGAACATGGTCCAGATTTGCGCCACTAATAATAATTAGAAATCAATAGAAAATTAGGAAATTAATTTCCGGAATAGGGGGATCGGCAATGCATAAGGAATAATGCAATGCATAACTTTATGCGACTTGCAAAATTCTAACAATCTAAAGTACTTAATTATATCTAAATATCTTAATATTATTATATATTACTAATCTTACTTAGTAGGATATATATAGTATAGAGTTATAAAATATAAAATACTAAATCCTTAACCTTTAACTATTAATTCTTCCTTATATATAAATAAAAATTAGAGTATAGTTTAGAGGGGTATATAAAATAATAATTATATATTAAAGCTACTAAGTTTAGTATTATATTATTAGTAATTAAATCTATTTAAAAAATAGAGTTAATAAAATACTATTTAATATTTATAGTATAAGGAAATTTATTATACTTAATATATTAAAGGTATTTATATTATTAATATATCCTACTTATTTATTAAGGCTAGATAAATAGCTATATGATAGTATAAATAATATTAGTAATAAAAGTTATTATATATAAAATATAAGATATTAGCTAGGTTAATAGTATTAAGATAATAATAATTTATACTAACTTTATCTCTAAATATATAAGTACTATTATAGCTATTATTAATAATTAATAAAAACATCTACTATAGCTTAGAAAATAGATTTATATAATAATAATTTTAAGGTTATTACTACTAAAGTATATTTATTATTATAAAGAATTAAAAAATTTATTTAATAGAACTTAGATAGTAAAGTTAGTTATACTTAAATATAGCTTTATATAATATTTAATTAAAATATCTATATAACTATTACTAATAATATAAATATTAGTAAAATATATTTAATAGAGCTTAATTAAATAAACTTATCTTAGAATAGTAACTATTTCTAACTCTTTAATATATATGAAGTTTAATAAAATTAAGTTATTAAATAAATAATAATACTTTATAAATATATACTTATTATATAATTTAGTAAAAGTAAAATATTAAATTATTAAAATTACCTTTAAGAGTTAGGGATAATAAGAAAGACTTATTATTATATAAGATCTATTTTTATAGTATTAAGTTTATAACTTTAAGAGATAAAAGAACTACTTAAGTAGGTATTTATTAATTAATAGTTTTAAAAGAAATATATATATTAATATACTTACTATTTAAATAAAATTAAAAGCTAATATTTTACTTTAATAATATTTATATATAATAGTTACTTAAATTAGGGATTATTATATATCTATATTTAAGTATAAGTATAGCTAGATATTACTCTATTTAATACTTTAAATATATATAATTTTATTATCTTTTAATTTATTAACTTTTTTTAAGCTATTCTTTTTTTATCTATCTCTATATAGCTGTTAGAATCTAATAGTGTAATGTAGTGAATACTCTATAGGCATACATCCTAGAACAGGCTTAGTAGCAAGTCATATAGTAGTTTAGTAAGTTTAGTAACTAAACTAACTAAACTAAGAAAAACTAGTAGGTTTAAGAACTAAACTTATAAAATTAAATAATCTTAGCAGACTTTTCTATATTTATATAGTTAAGGCTCTTACCCCCCTTACTTTAGATCTCCTTATATTTAACTTTATAATTAAATTAATAGTTACTTCTAGTCTTTAAAGACTTTTTAAGTCTTATATTATTAAGTAATATAAAGTTATACCTAGCTTACTCTATTCCCCTTTACTCTTTAATTACTCATCTTTAGAATACCTATGACGTTAGTTCATAACACTTTGCCTTATAAAATATACTAGAGTATATATTAATAATATTATTACTAGTATAACTTCTTTTAAATAGTACTTATAGAATCTATAAGAATTGTTTTAACTTTTTATTAATTATAATATTTTAATTTTACTTATAAAAACTTATTTAAGATACTCTAATATTAATTTACTAGGATAATATATTAATTCTCTTAGTTTAATATCTTCTAAAGATAAGCTTTATATAATTAGTAAGCTATAATATCCTAAGACTTTAAGTATATTAAAATATTATTTAGGGCTTATTAAGTACCTTAATTAGTATATTTACTTCTAAACTTAATTAGCTAAACTACTTTAGGAATTAAAGATAGCTCTTTTTAAGGAGTTACTAAGTAATACTAGCTAGCCTTAAAAATAATATTTATTAACTAGGTTACTTCCTCCCTTACTTCTAGTAAAGCTTATATTATTTAAAGAACTTTAAAAGATAATATTAAAGTTAATAATATTAGTATACTTTAATTTAGCTAAGATACGTTATTAATCTTTCTAAAACTAGCTTAGAGCTTAGGGTAATGTTTTAAGTTAATTTAAGCACTACCTAAGTATACTAAGCATGCCTTAAACACTAGGGTATACTTATAAGCGCCTTTTAATTGCCTGTGAGCACCCTAAATATACTTAGAGCACCCTAAGTATTTACCAAATTCATAAGTAGGTTTAGTAGGCAATTTTTTAATATTAGTAGGATCTATATATAAATAGAAGGCCTCTAAGGCATAATAGATTAATGCTAATAGCTTATAAATAAGTGTAATTAATTTAGCATTAAATTTCTATGCGTAGGTAATATTAATAGCTACTACTATTATATTATATTATATTATATTATATATTGTATTCTATATCTAATATCTACTATCTACTACTATTACTATTACTATTACTATTACTATTACTATTA
>KI911115.1:1481056-1507464 GCA_000482085.2 Cladonia metacorallifera KoLRI002260 | reverse complement strand
TATTACTATTACTATTACTATTACTATTACTATTACTATTACTATTACTATTACTATTACTATTACTATTCTATTTATCTATTTATCTATCTATCTATTATAATACATATAGTAGTAGTAAGTAAGTATATATAGTAGCACATATAGTATTATATATAAAGAATTCTATTACGCGCGCATAAATAAGGAATCTTTTTAGAAGATTTTTAGTAATTTTTCAAAGATATTTATACCTAGGAGCGAGAATATAAGATATTTTAGCTTAAGCTCACTTGAGCCTACTTAAACCTACTCGCGAGCGCTAAAAGCGCTTAATGCTAGGGCCCAAAAAATTACTAATGTTTAAATTAACTTAGATACTTTAAAGGAATTTAGTTTTAAGACTATTATCTTCTTTATAAAAGACTTTAAATAGTCTATATATACTATAATATAGCTAATTCTATTTCTATTCTACTTCTTAATAGTAGCTAAACTAAACTATTAACTTATAGAACTTAAAATAGTAAATTTTATATAAGTTATAAAGAAAGTATAATATATAATAAAATTATTAAAGTATGCTATTAAAGTTTAAATTAACTATTTATTAATCCTAGATATCTTTAAGTAGAGTTCTATTATCTTAACTATCTTAACTATATAAATAAATATCTATTTAATTTATATATTATATTATAAGTCTAGAAAGGAATATATTTTACTTAATATATTATCTAGGCTAGCTAGTTATACTTCTATAGTACTTCTTAATAACTATTTAAAATTAAATATACTATTTATAATTACTTTAGTAAATATAAATAATAAATTCTATAATTATTTAATTACTAGATATTAGAAAGATAACTTCTAGACATATATTCTTATATAAATTAATAAAAATCATGCCCTTAATATTAATACTATACCTTTATTATTTATTAGAAGTAAATACTTATTTACTTATAAATTAAATCCCTACTTTAGTCCCTATTCTAGTATAATAGATATTACTTTAATAAAATTAATCTATTCTAATATAATAGATATTACTTTAGTAGAATTAACTCTATTTTTAAAGATTTTAAATTTATATAATTATTCTAGTCTTATATTTTATATAGATTATATAATAGGATTTTAATAGTTATATCTCTCTTTATCTTTTATAAAAGAGATACTATCTTTAGTATATAATAGAAATAACTATTTAAGATTCTAAAGATATTATAAACTTATAATACCTTCCTAGTATATTTATAGTCTTATATAGTACTTATATAAATATATTAAATATTACTGTTATAGAGGCAATGGCACTAGCAGGTGCTAAGGGCATAGTACCTATTATACTAAGGCCTCTAAGGCCTTATAATACTTCCGCTTAGATAGAAATCTTTAAGAATTAATATTATTACAGCTACTAATACTCTACCCTTATAAGACTTATAAGACTTATAAGACTTACTATTAATATTAATTCTTTCTATAATATAGCTTATAATAGATTTAGGATTAGTAATAACTTTTAGTAATCTTTATTATCTTAAATTTTATTAACTTAGTAAAACTTAACTATATTACTCTTAAATAGAGACTTTAGTCCCTTATTATCTTTATCTATTTAAAGGCCTAACAGCGTTCTTTAAGGAGCTTAGACTTTTAATAATAATAATATAATAATACTACTAGTCTATATAGCTACTTTAAAAGAGAACTAATATAATAGTATACTAATAATCTAAGGCTATATCTTAATAAATTTTTAAGGTTTAGCCTTTAAAAGTAAAATAGAAGATATTAAATAATATCCTTTCTTTAAAATACCCTTACTATAACTATTAATATAGAGAGGAGAAAAGTTAAATATACTTTACTCTTAACCTTTATAAGTCTATTAATAAATATCTAACTTTAAATTATTAATTTAAATAATTTTTTTTAATCTATAAGCTATTAAAGGTGTTGGAATTTGGTTCCCGCTGATAGCTAAGCCCTATTGGGTGGTACAGGCCCTGGATCCGGATGTGCCGAGCATAAGCGCTATGCATAAGCGCTATACATTGCATAAACGACATGCATATGCGCAATTTCTTTTTACCCCTATTCGGCCCCTTTTTCGGTAATTAATTATCTAATTTTTTCCTTGGATTTCTAAGCATTATTGGTGGCGCAAATCGAGACCGCGTTCTAGCCCCTACCACTATTAGCTTGGCTATCCAAACAAGGCAATATTAATTTCGGCAATCCTAATACAGCATATTAATTTCGGCATTCAGTAAATTATATTCCTTATTCGGCAACGGCATTCTTATTTAGGCAAGCCCTCATTTCGGCATTTCTATCAGACCTCGGTATCTCGGCAAGATGGATTAGGGAAAAGGGCTTGGCTACTTCTATATAATCAGCGGTTTTCTTCTTCTTCTATATAGCTAAGCAATATAAGCAATCGCTTACTAATATATTCTATTATAACCTTGCCTGCTTCGCTCTACTAATTAGATATCGCTTAGTCAGCAGCCCTCTATCCCTATTTTTAATAGGTTATAAGCCTAGATTGCCTTTAATTGATAGTTCTATCTATTTATCCTATTCTATCTTTTAGATTTTCAACTAACCTACTTTTGGACTTTCGCAAACGCTATTCTAATTTAGGTATAGTCGCTAAGCACTAACGAAAAATTATGTTATACTTGCCTTATAACTACCTTTTAGGAAAAAATATGTATTAACCCTATCATGCTAAACCCGATTCGGAAAAACATGTCGGAAGACGGGGCTATTAAAATTCCAAAGCTAATTAGTGCTAATAATTACGAATTGTGGGCTATTCGAGTCAAGGCAGCCCTGATCGCTAAGGACCTATTCGATTTCTATACCCGATCGGGCGAACCTAGCGTAAAAGGTCTAAAAGAAGATGCTAAGGCGCTAAGCTATATTTAGCTAGCATACGCCGACAGGCCGCTTTTATATATTTTATCTATTGACAATCCGACTGATGCATGGGAACACCTAAGTCGCTTATACGCACCCCGCGGCTTTTCTTTAGAATTTATCCTTTTTAAGGAATTTTTTGGGGCTACTCTATCCTCTTTAGGAACGGTCGAGAATTTCTTGGCGACGATTAAGCGCGTTTCGACTAGCTTAAAGGCTAAGGATTTGGAATTGCCTGACAAGCTAATTATAGCTTGGACCCTGTATAACCTAGGACCCGAATATAAGGCATTTATCACATCGACTACCTAATCCTATAGGGCTGAAGCTACCGCGCTTGATTAAGATAAGCTATTTACTAATCTTATGGATGAATCCCGTCGCTTGCATGATATGAAGGAAAATGCCCTTATTTTAACTAGGGGCTATAAAAAATTAACTGCCAAATGCGACGAATGCGGTAGAATCGGTCATTGAAAAGAAATATGCTATAAGATCCACCCTAAATTATACCCTAAGTGAGGAGGCAATCGCGCGGATAGCTAAGCCCTTATAAAAGTGCTAATATCTAAAATAGAAGAAACAGGTGTTTCTAATATTTTAATTACTAATATAGCCCTATCGGTGAAACATTCTTCCAATAAATGGATCCTAGACTCTGGCGCGACATTGTATATTTGCTATGATGTTAATCTTTTTGATAGCATAGCCCCTATATCTTCTAGGATTGCATAGGGCAATATATTAAATTTACTAGTAAGCGGTATAGGGGCTATTATAGTAAAATTACCTAATTCGACTAAAGTCGTTTTAGAATCTGTCCTCTATGTACCGAAATTAGAGCTTAATCTAGTTAGCCTCTCTCGCATAATACAAAAAGGGGCTACTGTATCCTTTGTAAAAAATTGCGCAGAAATCCAATTAAAATCTAGCATAAAGTTGCAAGCTACTATAGATTCGCAGGGGCTATTCTATATTCTATTCAGCGCCGACATTCAACTTGCGCTAGCGGCAACCATACCTGATCAGGCCCAACTTTAGCATCAGAGATTTGGCCATATAGAGGCTACTGCGCTTAGTAAGATGCCTAATTTAGCTACTAGAATTCATAAAAAAGACGCTAGCTATGCACCTGCAAATCCTTGCGAGACATGCATAAGAGGGAAATTTATTGCAAGCCCTAATCACGACGCGGCAACTACCCACTATTCCGAATACAGAAATCACATGACGTCAGACCTATATGGACCAGTTTCAAAAACGGCATTTAGGGGTATTAAATATATCTATACGCTTTTAGATACCGCTACTAAATAGCTTAATTTTTGATTTTTAACACTAAAAAGGGAAGCCCTAGGGGCTTTTAAATTAATAAAAACGGTAGCAGAAAATGCATCCAATAAAATGATTAAAATCCTGCATACGGACTAGGGTAAGGAATTCATAAATAATACTTTCAATACTTATCTAACCGAATGCGGAATTCTGTATAAGCATTCAGCCCCCTATGCGCATAAGTAAAATAGGGCTGTAGAGCGCGTTAATTAGACTATTCTAGAAAAAGCAAGGTACTTATTTTTCTAATGTAGGCTATCTACTTATTACTAGCTATTAGTAGTGGAAGCGGCTATCTATCTATATAACTAGACTTAGCACTCAGCTATCGGCAGAACCCTATTTAAGGCAAAAAATGCTAAAAAACCTAATATGGCAAATATCCAGCTATTTGGATCCATTACTTATATTAAAAATGATAAGCCTTAAAAATTGTAGGAAAGAGCCTCTCATAGAGGGCTACTGGTTGGATTTAGTAAAAATTAGTATAAGATACTAAATCCGGATACTGATAAGGTTTATTGGTTATGTGACACTAATTTCCTAGAAGGCATCTACTACCCTAAAAAAGATTCGCTTGAGGGGGGCTTTCTAGATTTCAACTAAATCTTCAATTCCGCGATAAATATAATAAACCGACTTTGCAAAAATCCTAGCGACGGCGCTAGTAGCCCTATTCCTTCTGAACTCAGCCTATATATAGATTATGTAACACCTAATCAGCTATAAAATTTTAACGCTAATCCAGATTTGGACTCTTTAGAAGATGAATTAATTAGGACCTATATTTCTATTGATAGCCCCAAATCGCAAGATC
This sequence comes from Cladonia metacorallifera KoLRI002260, assembly GCA_000482085.2. Lineage (NCBI taxonomy): Eukaryota > Fungi > Ascomycota > Lecanoromycetes > Lecanorales > Cladoniaceae > Cladonia > Cladonia metacorallifera. Next base: position 1,502,396 of record KI911115.1, on the reverse strand, counting down.
CTGCAACTTTTAAAGAATCGTAAAATAGCCCTAATACAAAATAATGGATGGAGGCTATAGAAAAGGAGATAACGGACTTAGCTACGCAAAATACATGGAAGCTAGTAGATTTGCCCCCTAACTAAAAAGCGCTAAAGGGACGATGGGTTTTTAAGACTAAGATAAGGGCTAATAGAGAAGTTAAAAAATATAAAGCCTACTGGGTAGTTAAGGGCTTCCTATAAAAATATAGTATAGATTTCACTAAGACGTTTTTAAATACCGTTAAACCTATAGCTTATAAAGCCCTATTCGCCTAGGCTGCCTATTATGACTTAGAAATATAGTAATGGGATGTTAAATCGGCTTTTCTAAATACTAGTCTCAAAGAGGAAATTTATATGGAATAGCTGGCTAGTTTTAAAAACTAAAAATACCTTACTAAGATCTGTTTATTACTCAAAGCCCTATATAGGCTAAAGCAATCCGCGCAGGAGTGGTATTTTTTCCTTGCAGAAATTCTTATAAAGATTGGTTTTAAAACCCTAGGGGCTAACCAATCCATTTTCCGAAAAAGCGACATCATTGTATGCGCGCACATCGATGACCTACTAATTTTCGGCCCAAGCATTTCCGAAATACGAGCCCTAAAAAATGAAATTACTAAAACAGTCGACATCACTGATTTAGGCGACATTTCCTTTTTCCTAGGAATCCAAATTACGCGCGATCGCGTAAAAAGGGCTATCTACATGAATCAGACCAAATTCACTAAGGAATTAATTGACCGATTCGGCTATAAAGACCTAAAGCCCTGCAGGACCCCTTCCGAATTAGGTATTCGACTAGACAAAAATGGTCTAGCGGCGGATCCTTCCGCTATTAAGGATTTCTAGTGGTAAATCGGCTCGCTTATGTATCTAATGACATTAACTTGACCAGATCTATCTTATGTAGTAGGGCTTTGCGCGCGATTTATAAGCAATCCTAGAGCCGAGCATTTCCGCGCGCTAAACCGCATTTGGCGATATATTCTACACACCATCAATTTCAATATTGTTTTTGGCCCCTGCTAAGATATTAGACTAGAGGGCTACTGTGATGCTGATTGGGGGGGTGATTATCCTACTTGATGATCAACTACGGGCTACCTATTCCTTTTTGGAAATAGCCCTATTTCCTAGGCTAGCAAATTGCAAAAAATGGTGGCCCTATTAAGCTGCGAGGTAGAATACATGTCTTAAAAAGAAGCTATTAAAGAGAATATCTAGTTAACTAGCCTATTTGAGCAATTGGGGCTGACCTATTCGAAAAACCCTATTTGGACTGATTCGCAATCGGCTATCGCGCTAGCGCGTAATCCTAAGCATTATGCGCGGACTAAACACATTGATATTCAGTACCATTTTGTTAGGGAAGCCCTTTAAGATAAAAAAGTCGACATGCGCTATATTTTAACTGATAAGTAGATCGCTGATGGGCTTACTAAGCCATTAGACCCTACTAAATTCGAATCCTTTATTATAGGGCTAGGGCTAGCCCCTATGATTTTCTAATCACTATTCGGCTTGGGGGGGTGTGTTGGAATTTAGTTCCCACCAATAGCTAAGCCCTATTGGGTGGTACAGGCCCCGGATCCGGATGTGCCGAGCATAAGCGCTATGCATAAGCGCTATACATTGCATAAACGACATGTATATGCGCAATTTCTTTTTACCCCTATTCAGCCCCTTTTTCGGTAATTAATTATCTAATTTTTTCCTTGGATTTCTAAGCATTATTGGTGGCGTAAATTGAGACCATGTTCTAGCCCCTACTACTATTGGCTTGGTTATTCAAATAAGGCAATATTAATTTCGGCAATCCTAATACAGCATATTAATTTCGGCATTCAGTAAATTACATTCCTTATTTGGCAACGGCATTCCTATTTAGGTAAGCCCTTATTTCGGTATTTCTATTAGACCTCGGTATCTCGGCAAGATGGATTAGGGAAAAGGGCTTAGCTACTTCTATATAATTAGCGGTTTTCTCTTTCTTCTATATAGCTAAGTAATATAAGTAATTACTTACTAATATATTTTATTATAACCTTGCCTGCTTCGCTCTACTAATCAGATATCGCTTAGTCAGTAGCCCTCTATCCCTATTTTTAATAGGTTATAAGCCTAGATCGCCTCTGATTAATAGTTCTATCTATTTACCCTATTCTATCTTTTAGATTTTTAACTAACCTACTTTTGGACTTTCGCAAACGCTATTCCAATTTAGGTATAGTTGCTAAGCACTAACAAAAAATCATGTTATACTCGCCTTATGACTACCTTTTAGGAAAAAATACGCATTAACCCTATCACGCTAAACCCGATTCGGAAAAACATGTCGGAAGATGGGGCTATCAAAATTCCAAAGCTAATTGGTGCTAATAATTACGAATTGTGGGCTATTCGAGTTAAGGCAGCCCTGATTACTAAGGACCTATTCAATTTCTATACCCGATCGGGCGAACCTAGCGTAAAAGGTCTAAAAGAAGATGCTAAGGCGCTAAGCTATATTTAGCTAGCGTGCGCCGACGGGCTGCTTTTATATATTTCGTCTATTAATAATCCGACTGATGCATGGGAACACCTAAGTCGCTTGTACGCACCCCGCGGCTTTTCTTCGGAATTTATCCTTTTTAAGGAATTTTTCGGGGCTACTCTATCCTCTTTAGGAACGGTCGAGAATTTCTTGGCGACGATTAAGCGCGTTTCGACTAGCTTGAAGGCCAAGGATTTGGAATTGCCTGACAAGCTAATTATAGCTTGGACCCTGCATAACCTAGGACCCGAATACGAGGCATTTGTCGCATCGACTACCCAATCCTATAGGGCTGAAGCTACCGCGCTTGATCAAGATGAGCTATTCGCTAATCTCATGGATGAATCCCGTCGCTTGCATGACATGGAGGAAAATGCCCTTATTTCAACTAGGGGCTATAAAAAATCAACTGCCAAATGCGACGAATGCGGTAGAATCGGTCATCGAAAAGAAACATGCTATAAGATCCACCCTGAATTGCGCCCTAAGCGAGGAGGCAATCGCGCGGATAGCCAAGCCCCCGCAGAAGCGCTAACATCTAAAACAGAAGAAACAGGTGTTTCTGATGTTTTGATTACTAATACAGCCCTATCGGTGAAACATTCTTCCGATAAATGGATCCTGGACTCTGGCGCGACATCGCATATTTGCTGCGATGTCAATCTTTTTGATAGCATAGCCCCTACATCTTCTAGGATTGCATAGGGCAATGCATCAAATTTACCAGCAAGCGGTATAGGGGCTATTACGGTAAAATTGCCTAATTCGGCTAAAGTCGTTTTAGAATCCGTCCTCTATGTACCGGAATTAGAGCTCAATCTAGTTAGCCTCTCTCGCATAATGCAAAAAGGGGCTACTGTATCCTTTGCAAAAAATTGCGCGGAAATCCAATTGAAATCCGGCGCAAAGTTGCAAGCTACTATGGATTCGCAGGGGCTATTCTATATTCCATTCAGCGCCGACATTCAACTTGCGCTAGCGGCAACCATACCCGATCAGGCCCAACTTTGGCATCAGAGATTTGGCCATGTAGGGGCTACTGCGCTTAGTAAGATGCCTAATTCGGCTACTGGAATTCATGAAAAAGACGCTAGCTATGCACCTGCAAATCCTTGCGAGACATGCATAAGAGGGAAATTTGTTGCAAGCCCTAATCACGACGCGGCAACTACCCACTATTCCGAATACGGAAATCACATGACGTCAGACCTATGTGGACCAGTTTCAAAAACGGCATTTAGGGGTATTAAATATATCTATACGCTTTTGGATACCGCTACTAAATGGCTTGATTTTCGATTTTTGACACTAAAAAGGGAAGCCCTAGGGGCTTTCAAATCGATGAAAACGGCAGCAGAAAATGCATCCGACAAAATGATCAAAATCCTGCGTACGGACTGGGGTAAGGAATTCGTAAATAACGCTTTCGATACTTATCTAACCGAATGCGGAATTCTGCATGAGCATTCAGCCCCCTATGCGCATGAGCAAAATGGGGCTGTAGAGCGCGTCAATCGGACTATTCTAGAAAAAGCAAGGTGCTTACTTTTCCAATGTGGGCTATCTACTTATTACTGGCCATTAGCAGTGGAAGCGGCTATCTATCTATATAACCGGACTTGGCACTCGGCTATCGGCAGAACCCCATTCGAGGCAAAAAATGCCAAAAAACCTAATGTGGCAAATATCCGGCTATTTGGATCCATTGCTTACATTAAAAATGATAAGCCCCAAAAATTGCAGGAAAGAGCCTCTCATAGGGGGCTACTGGTCGGATTTGGCGAAAATCAGTATAAGATACTAAATCCGGATACTGACAAGGTTTATTGGTCACGTGACACCGATTTCCTAGAAGGCATCTACTACCCTAAAAAAGATTCGCTTGAGGGGGGCTTTCTAGATTTCAACCAAATCTTCAATTCCGCGACAAATGCAACAAACCGACTTTGCGAAAATCCTGGCGACGGCGCTAGTAGCCCTATTCCTTCCGAACTCGGCCCACATATAGATCACGTGACGCCTAATCAGCCACAAAATTTTGACGCTAATCCGGATTTGGACTCCTCAGAAGATGAATTAATTAGGACCTACATTTCTATTGATAGCCCCAAATCGCAAGATCCTGCAACTTTTGAAGAATCGCAAAATAGCCCTAATGCAAAACAATGGATGGAGGCTATGGAAAAGGAGATAACGGACTTAGCCGCGCAAAATACATGGAAGCTAGTGGATTTGCCCCCTAACCGAAAAGCGCTAAAGGGACGATGGGTTTTCAAGACCAAGATAGGGGCTAATGGAGAAGTTGAAAAATACAAAGCCCGCTGGGTAGTTAAGGGCTTCCTATAAAAATACGGTATAGATTTCACTGAGACGTTTTCAAATACCGTTAAACCTATGGCTTATAAAGCCCTATTCGCCTGGGCTGCCTATCATGACTTGGAAATATAGCAATAGGATGTTAAATCGGCTTTTCCAAACGCTAGTCTCAAAGAGGAAATTTACATAGAACAGCCGGCTGGTTTTAAAAACCAAAAATACCTTACTAAGGTCTGTTTATTACTCAAAGCCCTATATGGGCTAAAGCAATCCGCGCGGGAGTGGTATTTTTTCCTTGCAGAAATTCTTGCAAAGATTGGTTTTAAAACCCTAGGGGCTGACCAATCCATTTTCCGAAAAAGCGACATCATTGTATGCGCGCACATCGATGACCTACTAATTTTCGGCCCGAGCATTTCCGAAATACGAGCCCTAAAAAATGAAATTACCAAAACAGTCGACATCACTGATTTAGGCGACATTTCCTTTTTCCTAGGAATCCAAATTACGCGCGATCGCGCAAAAAGGGCTATCTACATGAATCAGACCAAATTCACCAAGGAATTAATTGACCGATTCGGCTATAAAGACCTAAAGCCCTGCAGGACCCCTTCCGAATTAGGTATTCGACTAGACAAAAACGGTCTAGCGGCGGATCCTTCCGCTATTAAGGATTTCCAGCGGCAAATCGGCTCGCTTATGTATCTAATGACATCAACTCGACCAGATCTATCTTATGCAGTAGGGCTTTGCGCGCGATTTATGAGCAATCCTGGAGCCGAGCATTTCCGCGCGCTAAACCGCATTTGGCGATATATTCTACACACCATCAATTTCAACATTGTTTTTGGCCCCTGCCAAGATGTTAGACTAGAGGGCTACTGCGATGCTGATTGGGGGGGTGATTATCCTACTCGACGATCAACTACGGGCTACCTATTCCTTTTTGGAAATAGCCCTATTTCCTGGGCTAGCAAATTGCAAAAAACGGTGGCCCTATCAAGCTGCGAGGCAGAATACATGTCTCAAAAAGAAGCCATCAAAGAGAATATCTGGTTAACTAGCCTATTTGAGCAATTGGGGCTGACCTATTCGAAAAACCCTATTTGGACTGATTCGCAATCGGCTATCGCGCTAGCGCGCAATCCTGAGCATCATGCGCGGACTAAACACATTGATATTCAGTACCATTTTGTTAGGGAAGCCCTTCAAGATAAAAAAGTCGACATGCGCTATATTTCGACTGATAAGCAGATCGCTGATGGGCTTACTAAGCCATTAGACCCTACTAAATTCGAATCCTTCATTATGGGGCTAGGGCTAGCCCCTATGATTTTCTAATCACTATTCGGCTTGGGGGGGTGTGTTGGAATTTGGTTCCCGCCGATAGCTAAGCCCTATTGGGTGGTACAGGCCCCGGATCCGGATGTGCCGAGCATAAGCGCTATGCATAAGCGCTATACATTGCATAAACGACATGCATATGCGCAATTTCTTTTTACCCCTATTCGGCCCCTTTTTCGGTAATTAATTATCTAATTTTTTCCTTGGATTTCTAAGCATTATTGGTGGCGTAAATCGAGACCGCGTTCTAGCCCCTACCACTATTGGCTTGGCTATCCAAACAAGGCAATATTAATTTCGGCAATCCTAATACAGCATATTAATTTCGGCATTCAGTAAATTACATTCCTTATTCGGCAACGGCATTCCTATTTAGGCAAGCCCTTATTTCGGCATTTCTATCAGACCTCGGTATCTCGGCAAGATGGATTAGGGAAAAGGGCTTGGCTACTTCTATATAATCAGCGGTTTTCTCCTTCTTCTATATAGCTAAGCAATACAAGCAATCGCTTACTAATATATTCTATTATAACCTTGCCTGCTTCGCTCTACCAATCAGATATCGCTTAGTCAGCAGCCCTCTATCCCTATTTTCAACAAAAGGAATTAATATCTAGGCCTCTATAGCCTATACTTATCTAAGGTAAAAAATTAAAACTAGAATATAACTAATATAGTTATTAAGATAATAAAAGATATTTAAAAATTAGAAGACTCTATAAAGCTAGTTATTAGAAAATTATTTTATAAGAGATATAAAATTAGATATAGAACTAAAGATAGATTAAATTAGGATAAGATAGAATAAGAGTATATAAGACTTTATTAACTAGTTTAAGACCTTAGTTACTAATCTATTATAGAATAATATAGCTATATATTATATATTTAGAAAGAAATTAATCTTAAAGATTCTAAATAGAGTTTATTAAATTAGTATAGAACTCTCTAATACCTTTACTAACTTTAAAAGGGCTACCTAGTAGGCTGAAAGTTATATTAAAATTAGAAAAAGAATAATAAAAGATTAGGAGAAGTAGGGTTATTAAAAATAAGTTCAATTTATAAATTAGTAAAATTAATAGGCTTTATAAGTAATAACTTAAAAACTAGATATTACTTAAATAAAGTCTCCCTAAAAGGGAAACCTATTTCTAATATCTAGCCCTAATNTGACTACCTTTTAGGAAAAAATACGCATTAACCCTATCACGCTAAACCCGATTCGGAAAAACATGTCGGAAGATGGGGCTATCAAAATTCCAAAGCTAATTGGTGCTAATAATTACGAATTGTGGGCTATTCGAGTTAAGGCAGCCCTGATTACTAAGGACCTATTCAATTTCTATACCCGATCGGGCGAACCTAGCGTAAAAGGTCTAAAAGAAGATGCTAAGGCGCTAAGCTATATTTAGCTAGCGTGCGCCGACGGGCTGCTTTTATATATTTCGTCTATTAATAATCCGACTGATGCATGGGAACACCTAAGTCGCTTGTACGCACCCCGCGGCTTTTCTTCGGAATTTATCCTTTTTAAGGAATTTTTCGGGGCTACTCTATCCTCTTTAGGAACGGTCGAGAATTTCTTGGCGACGATTAAGCATATTTCGACTAGCTTGAAGGCCAAGGATTTGGAATTGCCTAACAAGCTAATTATAGCTTGGACCCTGTATAACCTAGGACCCGAATATAAGGCATTTGTCGCATCGACTACCTAATCCTATAGGGCTGAAGCTACCGCGCTTGATCAAGATGAGCTATTTGCTAATCTTATAGATGAATCCCGTCGCTTGCATGACATAGAGGAAAATGCCCTTATTTTAACTAGGGGCTATAAAAAATCAACTGCCAAATGCGACGAATGCGGTAGAATCGGTCATCGAAAAGAAATATGCTATAAGATCCACCCTGAATTGCGCCCTAAGCGAGGAGGCAATTATGTGGATAGCCAAGCCCCTACAGAAGCGCTAACATCTAAAATAGAAGAAATAGGTGTTTCTAATGTTTTAATTACTAATATAGCCCTATCGGTGAAACATTCTTCCAATAAATAGATCCTAGACTCTGGCGCGATATTGTATATTTGCTGTGATGTCAATCTTTTTAATAGCATAGCCCCTATATCTTCTAGGATTGTATAGGGCAATGTATTAAATTTACCAGCAAGCGGTATAGGGGCTATTACGGTAAAATTGCCTAATTCGGCTAAAGTCGTTTTAGAATCCGTCCTCTATGTACCGGAATTAGAGCTCAATCTAGTTAGCCTCTCTTATATAATGCAAAAAGGGGCTACTATATCCTTTGCAAAAAATTGCGCGGAAATCTAATTGAAATCCGGCGCAAAGTTGTAAGCTACTATGGATTCGCAGGGGCTATTCTATATTCCATTCAGCGCTGACATTCAACTTGCGCTAGCGGCAACCATACCTGATCAGGCCCAACTTTGGCATTAGAGATTTGGCCATGTAGGGGCTACTGCGCTTAGTAAGATGCCTAATTCAGCTACTAGAATTTATGAAAAAGATGCTAGCTATACACCTGCAAATCCTTGCGAGACATGTATAAGAGGGAAATTTGTTGTAAGCCCTAATCACGACGCGGCAACTACCTACTATTCCGAATACAGAAATCACATGACGTCAGACCTATGTGGACCAGTTTCAAAAACGGCATTTAGGGGTATTAAATATATCTATACGCTTTTGGATACCGCTACTAAATGGCTTGATTTTCAATTTTTAATACTAAAAAGGGAAGCCCTAGGGGCTTTCAAATTAATGAAAACGGCAGCAGAAAATGCATCCGACAAAATGATTAAAATCCTGCGTATGGACTAGGGTAAGGAATTCATAAATAACGCTTTCAATACTTATCTAACTGAATGCGGAATTCTGTATAAGCATTCAGCCCCCTATGCGCATAAGCAAAATGGGGCTATAGAGCGCGTTAATTGGACTATTCTAGAAAAAGTAAGGTGCTTACTTTTCTAATATGGGCTATCTACTTATTACTGGCCATTAGCAGTGGAAGCGGCTATCTATCTATATAACCGGACTTGGCACTCAGCTATCGGCAGAACCCCATTCGAGGCAAAAAATGCTAAAAAACCTAATGTAGCAAATATCCGGCTATTTAGATCCATTACTTACATTAAAAATAATAAGCCCTAAAAATTGTAGGAAAGAGCCTCTCATAGGGGGCTACTAGTCGGATTTAGTAAAAATTAGTATAAGATACTAAATCCGGATACTAACAAGGTTTATTAGTCATGTGACACCAATTTCCTAAAAGGCATCTACTACCTTAAAAAAGATTCACTTAAGGGGGGCTTTCTAGATTTCAACCAAATCTTCAATTCCGCGACAAATGTAATAAACCGACTTTATGAAAATCCTAGCAACGGCGCTAGTAGCCCTATTCCTTCTAAACTCGGCCTATATATAGATCACGTGACGCCTAATCAGCTATAAAATTTTAACGCTAATCCGGATTTGGACTCCTTAGAAGATGAATTAATTAGGACCTATATTTCTATTAATAGCCCCAAATCGCAAGATCCTGCAACTTTTGAAGAATCGCAAAATAGCCCTAATATAAAACAATGGATAGAGGCTATAGAAAAGGAGATAACGGACTTAGCCACGTAAAATACATAGAAGCTAGTGGATTTACCCCCTAACCAAAAAGCGCTAAAGGGACGATGGGTTTTCAAGACTAAGATAGGGGCTAATAGAGAAGTTAAAAAATATAAAGCCCGCTAGGTAGTTAAGGGCTTCCTACAAAAATATAGTATAGATTTCACTAAGACGTTTTTAAATACTGTTAAACCTATAGCTTATAAAGCCCTATTCGCCTAGGCTGCCTATCATGACTTAGAAATACAGTAATAGGATATTAAATTGGCTTTTCTAAACACTAATCTTAAAGAGGAAATTTATATAGAACAGCTGGCTAGTTTTAAAAACTAAAAATACCTTACTAAGGTCTGTTTATTACTTAAAGCCCTATATAAGCTAAAGTAATCCGCGCGGGAGTGGTATTTTTTCCTTGCAGAAATTCTTGCAAAGATTGGTTTTAAAACCCTAGGGGCTGACCAATCCATTTTCCGAAAAAGCGACATTATTGTATGCGCGCACATCAATGACCTACTAATTTTCGGCCCGAGCATTTCTGAAATACGAGCCCTAAAAAATGAAATTACCAAAACAGTCGACATCACTGATTTAGGCGACATTTCCTTTTTCCTAGGAATCCAAATTACGCGTGATCGCGTAAAAAGGGCTATCTACATGAATCAGACCAAATTCACTAAGGAATTAATTGACCGATTCGGCTATAAAGACCTAAAGCCCTGCAGGACCCCTTCCAAATTAGGTATTCGACTAGATAAAAATAGTCTAGCGGCGGATCCTTCCGCTATTAAGGATTTCTAGTGGTAAATCGGCTTGCTTATATATCTAATGACATTNCGGCTAAAGTCGTTTTAGAATCCGTCCTCTATGTACCGGAATTAGAGCTCAATCTAGTTAGCCTCTCTTATATAATGCAAAAAGGGGCTACTATATCCTTTGCAAAAAATTGCGCGGAAATCTAATTGAAATCCGGCGCAAAGTTGTAAGCTACTATGGATTCGCAGGGGCTATTCTATATTCCATTCAGCGCTGACATTCAACTTGCGCTAGCGGCAACCATACCTGATCAGGCCCAACTTTGGCATTAGAGATTTGGCCATGTAGGGGCTACTGCGCTTAGTAAGATGCCTAATTCAGCTACTAGAATTTATGAAAAAGATGCTAGCTATACACCTGCAAATCCTTGCGAGACATGTATAAGAGGGAAATTTGTTGTAAGCCCTAATCACGACGCGGCAACTACCTACTATTCCGAATACAGAAATCACATGACGTCAGACCTATGTGGACCAGTTTCAAAAACGGCATTTAGGGGTATTAAATATATCTATACGCTTTTGGATACCGCTACTAAATGGCTTGATTTTCAATTTTTAATACTAAAAAGGGAAGCCCTAGGGGCTTTCAAATTAATGAAAACGGCAGCAGAAAATGCATCCGACAAAATGATTAAAATCCTGCGTATGGACTAGGGTAAGGAATTCATAAATAACGCTTTCAATACTTATCTAACTGAATGCGGAATTCTGTATAAGCATTCAGCCCCCTATGCGCATAAGCAAAATGGGGCTATAGAGCGCGTTAATTGGACTATTCTAGAAAAAGTAAGGTGNAATACAGCATATTAATTTCGGCATTCAGTAAATTACATTCCTTATTTGGCAACGGCATTCCTATTTAGGTAAGCCCTTATTTCGGTATTTCTATTAGACCTCGGTATCTCGGCAAGATGGATTAGGGAAAAGGGCTTAGCTACTTCTATATAATTAGCGGTTTTCTCTTTCTTCTATATAGCTAAGTAATATAAGTAATTACTTACTAATATATTTTATTATAACCTTGCCTGCTTCGCTCTACTAATCAGATATCGCTTAGTCAGTAGCCCTCTATCCCTATTTTTAATAGGTTATAAGCCTAGATCGCCTCTGATTAATAGTTCTATCTATTTACCCTATTCTATCTTTTAGATTTTTAACTAACCTACTTTTGGACTTTCGCAAACGCTATTCCAATTTAGGTATAGTTGCTAAGCACTAACAAAAAATCATGTTATACTCGCCTTATGACTACCTTTTAGGAAAAAATACGCATTAACCCTATCACGCTAAACCCGATTCGGAAAAACATGTCGGAAGACGGGGCTATCAAAATTCCAAAGCTAATTGGTGCTAATAATTACGAATTGTGGGCTATTCGAGTCAAGGCAGCCCTGATCGCTAAGGACCTATTCGATTTCTATACCCGATCGGGCGAACCTAGCGTAAAAGGTCTAAAAGAAGATGCTAAGGCGCTAAGCTATATTCAGCTAGCGTGCGCCGACGGGCCGCTTTTGCATATTTCGTCTATTGACAATCCGACTGATGCATGGGAACACCTAAGTCGCTTGTACGCACCCCGCGGCTTTTCTTCGGAATTTATCCTTTTTAAGGAATTTTTCGGGGCTACTCTATCCTCTTTAGGAACGGTCGAGAATTTCTTGGCGACGATTAAGCGCGTTTCGACTAGCTTGAAGGCCAAGGATTTGGAATTGCCTGACAAGCTAATTATAGCTTGGACCCTGCATAACCTAGGACCCGAATACGAGGCATTTGTCGCATCGACTACCCAATCCTATAGGGCTGAAGCTACCGCGCTTGATCAAGATGAGCTATTCGCTAATCTCATGGATGAATCCCGTCGCTTGCATGACATGGAGGAAAATGCCCTTATTTCAACTAGGGGCTATAAAAAATCAACTGCCAAATGCGACGAATGCGGTAGAATCGGTCATCGAAAAGAAACATGCTATAAGATCCACCCTGAATTGCGCCCTAAGCGAGGAGGCAATCGCGCGGATAGCCAAGCCCCCGCAGAAGCGCTAACATCTAAAACAGAAGAAACAGGTGTTTCTGATGTTTTGATTACTAATACAGCCCTATCGGTGAAACATTCTTCCGATAAATGGATCCTGGACTCTGGCGCGACATCGCATATTTGCTGCGATGTCAATCTTTTTGATAGCATAGCCCCTACATCTTCTAGGATTGCATGGGGCAATGCATCAAATTTACCAGCAAGCGGTATAGGGGCTATTACGGTAAAATTGCCTAATTCGGCTAAAGTCGTTTTAGAATCCGTCCTCTATGTACCGGAATTAGAGCTCAATCTAGTTAGCCTCTCTCGCATAATGCAAAAAGGGGCTACTGTATCCTTTGCAAAAAATTGCGCGGAAATCCAATTGAAATCCGGCGCAAAGTTGCAAGCTACTATGGATTCGCAGGGGCTATTCTATATTCCATTCAGCGCCGACATTCAACTTGCGCTAGCGGCAACCATACCCGATCAGGCCCAACTTTGGCATCAGAGATTTGGCCATGTAGGGGCTACTGCGCTTAGTAAGATGCCTAATTCGGCTACTGGAATTCATGAAAAAGACGCTAGCTATGCACCTGCAAATCCTTGCGAGACATGCATAAGAGGGAAATTTGTTGCAAGCCCTAATCACGACGCGGCAACTACCCACTATTCCGAATACGGAAATCACATGACGTCAGACCTATGTGGACCAGTTTCAAAAACGGCATTTAGGGGTATTAAATATATCTATACGCTTTTGGATACCGCTACTAAATGGCTTGATTTTCGATTTTTGACACTAAAAAGGGAAGCCCTAGGGGCTTTCAAATCGATGAAAACGGCAGCAGAAAATGCATCCGACAAAATGATCAAAATCCTGCGTACGGACTGGGGTAAGGAATTCGTAAATAACGCTTTCGATACTTATCTAACCGAATGCGGAATTCTGCATGAGCATTCAGCCCCCTATGCGCATGAGCAAAATGGGGCTGTAGAGCGCGTCAATCGGACTATTCTAGAAAAAGCAAGGTGCTTACTTTTCCAATGTGGGCTATCTACTTATTACTGGCCATTAGCAGTGGAAGCGGCTATCTATCTATATAACCGGACTTGGCACTCGGCTATCGGCAGAACCCCATTCGAGGCAAAAAATGCCAAAAAACCTAATGTGGCAAATATCCGGCTATTTGGATCCATTGCTTACATTAAAAATGATAAGCCCCAAAAATTGCAGGAAAGAGCCTCTCATAGGGGGCTACTGGTCGGATTTGGCGAAAATCAGTATAAGATACTAAATCCGGATACTGACAAGGTTTATTGGTCACGTGACACCGATTTCCTAGAAGGCATCTACTACCCTAAAAAAGATTCGCTTGAGGGGGGCTTTCTAGATTTCAACCAAATCTTCAATTCCGCGACAAATGCAACAAACCGACTTTGCGAAAATCCTGGCGACGGCGCTAGTAGCCCTATTCCTTCCGAACTCGGCCCACATATAGATCACGTGACGCCTAATCAGCCACAAAATTTTGACGCTAATCCGGATTTGGACTCCTCAGAAGATGAATTAATTAGGACCTACATTTCTATTGATAGCCCCAAATCGCAAGATCCTGCAACTTTTGAAGAATCGCAAAATAGCCCTAATGCAAAACAATGGATGGAGGCTATGGAAAAGGAGATAACGGACTTAGCCGCGCAAAATACATGGAAGCTAGTGGATTTGCCCCCTAACCGAAAAGCGCTAAAGGGACGATGGGTTTTCAAGACCAAGATAGGGGCTAATGGAGAAGTTGAAAAATACAAAGCCCGCTGGGTAGTTAAGGGCTTCCTACAAAAATACGGTATAGATTTCACTGAGACGTTTTCAAATACCGTTAAACCTATGGCTTATAAAGCCCTATTCGCCTGGGCTGCCTATCATGACTTGGAAATACAGCAATGGGATGTTAAATCGGCTTTTCCAAACGCTAGTCTCAAAGAGGAAATTTACATGGAACAGCCGGCTGGTTTTAAAAACCAAAAATACCTTACTAAGGTCTGTTTATTACTCAAAGCCCTATATGGGCTAAAGCAATCCGCGCGGGAGTGGTATTTTTTCCTTGCAGAAATTCTTGCAAAGATTGGTTTTAAAACCCTAGGGGCTGACCAATCCATTTTCCGAAAAAGCGACATCATTGTATGCGCGCACATCGATGACCTACTAATTTTCGGCCCGAGCATTTCCGAAATACGAGCCCTAAAAAATGAAATTACCAAAACAGTCGACATCACTGATTTAGGCGACATTTCCTTTTTCCTAGGAATCCAAATTACGCGCGATCGCGCAAAAAGGGCTATCTACATGAATCAGACCAAATTCACCAAGGAATTAATTGACCGATTCGGCTATAAAGACCTAAAGCCCTGCAGGACCCCTTCCGAATTAGGTATTCGACTAGACAAAAACGGTCTAGCGGCGGATCCTTCCGCTATTGAGGATTTCCAGCGGCAAATCGGCTCGCTTATGTATCTAATGACATCAACTCGACCAGATCTGTCTTATGCAGTAGGGCTTTGCGCGCGATTTATGAGCAATCCTGGAGCCGAGCATTTCCGCGCGCTAAACCGCATTTGGCGATATATTCTACACACCATCAATTTCAACATTGTTTTTGGCCCCTGCCAAGATGTTAGACTAGAGGGCTACTGCGATGCTGATTGGGGGGGTGATTATCCTACTCGACGATCAACTACGGGCTACCTATTCCTTTTTGGAAATAGCCCTATTTCCTGGGCTAGCAAATTGCAAAAAACGGTGGCCCTATCAAGCTGCGAGGCAGAATACATGTCTCAAAAAGAAGCCATCAAAGAGAATATCTGGTTAACTAGCCTATTTGAGCAATTGGGGCTGACCTATTCGAAAAACCCTATTTGGACTGATTCGCAATCGGCTATCGCGCTAGCGCGCAATCCTGAGCATCATGCGCGGACTAAACACATTGATATTCAGTACCATTTTGTTAGGGAAGCCCTTCAAGATAAAAAAGTCGACATGCGCTATATTTCGACTGATAAGCAGATCGCTGATGGGCTTACTAAGCCATTAGACCCTACTAAATTCGAATCCTTCATTATGGGGCTAGGGCTAGCCCCTATGATTTTCTAATCACTATTCGGCTTGGGGGGGTGTGTTGGAATTTGGTTCCCGCCGATAGCTAAGCCCTATTGGGTGGTACAGGCCCCGGATCCGGATGTGCCGAGCATAAGCGCTATGCATAAGCGCTATACATTGCATAAACGACATGCATATGCGCAATTTCTTTTTACCCCTATTCGGCCCCTTTTTCGGTAATTAATTATCTAATTTTTTCCTTGGATTTCTAAGCATTATTGGTGGCGCAAATCGAGACCGCGTTCTAGCCCCTACCACTATTGGCTTGGCTATCCAAACAAGGCAATATTAATTTCGGCAATCCTAATACAGCATATTAATTTCGGCATTCAGTAAATTACATTCCTTATTCGGCAACGGCATTCCTATTTAGGCAAGCCCTCATTTCGGCATTTCTATCAGACCTCGGTATCTCGGCAAGATGGATTAGGGAAAAGGGCTTGGCTACTTCTATATAATCAGCGGTTTTCTCCTTCTTCTATATAGCTAAGCAATACAAGCAATCGCTTACTAATATATTCTATTATAACCTTGCCTGCTTCGCTCTACCAATCAGATATCGCTTAGTCAGCAGCCCTCTATCCCTATTTTCAACAAAAGGAATTAATATCTAGGCCTCTATAGCCTATACTTATCTAAGGTAAAAAATTAAAACTAGAATATAACTAATATAGTTATTAAGATAATAAAAGATATTTAAAAATTAGAAGACTCTATAAAGCTAGTTATTAGAAAATTATTTTATAAGAGATATAAAATTAGATATAGAACTAAAGATAGATTAAATTAGGATAAGATAGAATAAGAGTATATAAGACTTTATTAACTAGTTTAAGACCTTAGTTACTAATCTATTATAGAATAATATAGCTATATATTATATATTTAGAAAGAAATTAATCTTAAAGATTCTAAATAGAGTTTATTAAATTAGTATAGAACTCTCTAATACCTTTACTAACTTTAAAAGGGCTACCTAGTAGGCTGAAAGTTATATTAAAATTAGAAAAAGAATAATAAAAGATTAGGAGAAGTAGGGTTATTAAAAATAAGTTCAATTTATAAATTAGTAAAATTAATAGGCTTTATAAGTAATAACTTAAAAACTAGATATTACTTAAATAAAGTCTCCCTAAAAGGGAAACCTATTTCTAATATCTAGCCCTAATAACTATAAGATAGCTAACATTACCTTAAAGGAATATAAATAATAATAAGATAATAAACTTTATATATACTATAGTTAACCTAGATACTAAAGAAAAATATATTTTAATAAGTTAAAAAATATATACTTATAATAATTAAGGTATTATTATAAGTAAAACTAGTCTTAGAAGGGAAAGGGCTTCTTATAATTTCTCTTAGTCCTCCTTTAAGGTAAGCTAGATATATAATAGAGAGATAAAAAATTAAAAGCTAAAGATATTAAGATATTAAGAAGTTAGAGATACTATAAATTTCTATAACTAATATTAGAGATATAAAAGACTATATAGATATACTTATAATTTTATAGAAGCTTTAGCTTTAACTTAACTAAAATACTAAATTATTTTTTAATATATTAATTAACTATAATACTACTATAAATTTTATTAATAAATAATTTATACCTTTACTTAATATAATACCCTTAAATATTAAGGCTACTAAGGTAGTAGATATTAATAGAAAGACTATTAACTTTATAAAGTAAGTATTACTTAAGATTCTTATAAATATCTTAAATATTCTATTAATTATATTATATTCTAAGCAATTCTAATACTAAGATATTAAGTTATATTAGGCTTTTTATAGCTATAAGAGGTAAACTTATTAATAGATTAGGCTATAGGCTCTATATAGGTACCTAAAAATATTTAGATTTTATAGTAGAGGAATTTTAATAGTAAATTAAATAACTTATTAATATATACCTATTATATAAATTAGAAGGTTTTAATAATACTATTAGTAACCTACTTTAGTTATATTAATATATTCTTTAAATAAGCTAGTACTATACTTCTACCTTATTATAGAATATTTAATTATATTATTAACCTAATACTTAGTACTATACCTCCTTTTAGCCCTTTATATAATTTATTAAAGTTAGAGTTTAAGGTACTTAAAGAGTATATTAAATAGAACCTTAAATTAAGATTTATAAAGTATTTTAAGTTACCTACTAAATTACTTATCCTATTTATTAAAAAGAAAAATAGAAGTCTAAGACTCTATATAGACTATTAAGGATTAAATATAATAATAGTTTAAGACTAATATCTAATATTATTAATTTTAGAAATCTTAGATTATTTTTAGAGGGTAAAAGAATTTATTAAAATTAATCTCTAAAATACTTATAATCTAATTTAAATTAAATAAAGAGATAAGTAAAAGACTATATTCTAGACTTATTATAGCTTATTTAAATACTATATAATACTTTTTAGTCTTACTAATATACTATTAACCTTTTAATTCTATATTAATAAGATATTATATAATTTTTTAGATATTATTATTATTATCTATTTAGATAATATCTTAGTCTATTTTAATATTATTAAGGACTATAAGGGATATATAAAAGAAGTATTAGAGGCTTTATAAGATAGTAAATTATTTATTAAACTAAAAAAATATAAGTTCTTAATAGATATAGTATAATTTCTAAGGTTTATTATTAACCTTATAAAGATTATAATAGACTTAAACTAGATTATAACTATAATAGAGTAGCTAACTCTAATATCTATAAAAGATATATAGTTCTTTTTAGGGTTTTATAATTTTTATTATAGGTTTATTTATTAATATAGTAAAATAACTAAAGAGCTTATAGAATTAATAAAGGGCTTTAAACCTTTTATATAAATAGATAATATAAAATTATTATTTAATAATTTAAAATATACCTTTACTTAAGCTATTTTATTATACTACTATAATCCTATGCTACTTACTATAATTTAAATATATATAAGTAATTACGCCCTTTTAAGTATACTCTCTTAAAAGTGAATAGATATTTATAGCTACTTAGTTACCTTTTATAGTAGGAAATTAACTTTAGTAGAACTTGTTGAAAATAGGGATAGAGGGCTGCTGACTAAGCGATATCTAATTGGTAGAGCGAAGCAGGCAAGGTTATAATAGAATATATTAGTAAGCGATTGCTTATATTGCTTGGCTATGTAGAAGAAGGAGAAAACCGCTGATTATATAGAAGTAGCTAAGCCCTTTTCCCTAATCCATCTTGCTGAGATGCCGAGGTCTGATNAGTAGGGCTTTGCGCGCGATTTATAAGCAATCCTAGAGCCGAGCATTTCCGCGCGCTAAACCGCATTTGGCGATATATTCTACACACCATCAATTTCAATATTGTTTTTGGCCCCTGCTAAGATATTAGACTAGAGGGCTACTGTGATGCTGATTGGGGGGGTGATTATCCTACTTGATGATCAACTACGGGCTACCTATTCCTTTTTGGAAATAGCCCTATTTCCTAGGCTAGCAAATTGCAAAAAATGGTGGCCCTATTAAGCTGCGAGGTAGAATACATGTCTTAAAAAGAAGCTATTAAAGAGAATATCTAGTTAACTAGCCTATTTGAGCAATTGGGGCTGACCTATTCGAAAAACCCTATTTGGACTGATTCGCAATCGGCTATCGCGCTAGCGCGTAATCCTAAGCATTATGCGCGGACTAAACACATTGATATTCAGTACCATTTTGTTAGGGAAGCCCTTTAAGATAAAAAAGTCGACATGCGCTATATTTTAACTGATAAGTAGATCGCTGATGGGCTTACTAAGCCATTAGACCCTACTAAATTCGAATCCTTTATTATAGGGCTAGGGCTAGCCCCTATGATTTTCTAATCACTATTCGGCTTGGGGGGGTGTGTTGGAATTTAGTTCCCACCANCGACCAGATCTATCTTATGTAGTAGGGCTTTGCGCGCGATTTATGAGTAATCCTAGAGCCGAGCATTTCTGCGCGCTAAACCGCATTTGGCGATATATTCTATACACTATCAATTTCAACATTGTTTTTGGCCCCTACTAAGATGTTAGACTAGAGGGCTACTGCGATGCTAATTAGGGGGGTGATTATCCTACTCAACGATCAACTACGGGCTACCTATTCCTTTTTGGAAATAGCCCTATTTCCTGGGCTAGCAAATTGTAAAAAACGGTGGCCTTATCAAGCTGCGAGGTAGAATACATATCTTAAAAAGAAGCCATCAAAGAGAATATCTGGTTAACTAGCCTATTTAAGCAATTGGGGCTGACCTATTCGAAAAACCCTATTTGGACTGATTCGCAATTGGCTATTGCGCTAGCGCGCAATCCTAAGCATTATGCGCGGACTAAACACATTGATATTTAGTATCATTTTGTTAGGGAAGCCCTTCAAGATAAAAAAGTCGACATGCGCTATATTTCGATTAATAAGTAGATCGCTGATGGGCTTACTAAGCTATTAGACCCTACTAAATTCGAATCCTTTATTATGGGGCTAGGGCTAGCCCCTATGATTTTCTAATCACTATTCGGCTTGGGGGGGTGTGTTGGAATTTGGTTCCCGCTGATAGCTAAGCCCTATTGGGTGGTACAGGCCCTGGATCCGGATGTGCCGAGCATAAGCGCTATGCATAAGCGCTATATATTGCATAAATGACATGCATATGCGCAATTTCTTTTTACCCCTATTCGGCCCCTTTTTCGGTAATTAATTATCTAATTTTTTCCTTGGATTTCTAAGCATTATTGGTGGCGTAAATTGAGACCATGTTCTAGCCCCTACTACTATTGGCTTGGTTATTCAANGGTGATTATCCTACTCAACGATCAACTACGGGCTACCTATTCCTTTTTGGAAATAGCCCTATTTCCTGGGCTAGCAAATTGTAAAAAACGGTGGCCTTATCAAGCTGCGAGGTAGAATACATATCTTAAAAAGAAGCCATCAAAGAGAATATCTGGTTAACTAGCCTATTTAAGCAATTGGGGCTGACCTATTCGAAAAACCCTATTTGGACTGATTCGCAATTGGCTATTGCGCTAGCGCGCAATCCTAAGCATTATGCGCGGACTAAACACATTGATATTTAGTATCATTTTGTTAGGGAAGCCCTTCAAGATAAAAAAGTCGACATGCGCTATATTTCGATTAATAAGTAGATCGCTGATGGGCTTACTAAGCTATTAGACCCTACTAAATTCGAATCCTTTATTATGGGGCTAGGGCTAGCCCCTATGATTTTCTAATCACTATTCGGCTTGGGGGGGTGTGTTGGAATTTGGTTCCCGCTGATAGCTAAGCCCTATTGGGTGGTACAGGCCCTGGATCCGGATGTGCCGAGCATAAGCGCTATGCATAAGCGCTATATATTGCATAAATGACATGCATATGCGCAATTTCTTTTTACCCCTATTCGGCCCCTTTTTCGGTAATTAATTATCTAATTTTTTCCTTGGATTTCTAAGCATTATTGGTGGCG
>KI911115.1:1421160-1470490 GCA_000482085.2 Cladonia metacorallifera KoLRI002260 | reverse complement strand
TACTTATAACCTTTAAGGCTACTATACTTATAAAATACTTTTTAGCCTTTATAAACTTTATAATAATAGATCTCTAAATAAGTACTATCCTAGACTAATAGCTATCTACTATATTAAGCCTTTTAATCTTTATAAAAGTCTCCTTAACTAATTATTTATATAATTATATAATAGGCTCTTTTATATTAGATAATAATAAACTTAGAGATCTACTATATAGTAGTTATAATTATATAAATTTAATTAATAATAACTATTACTACTTCTTAGTAATTAAAGAATAGAACCTCTTTAATATAGTAATATAAAACTTTAATTAATTATTTTATATTATAAACTAAGATCTTAGCTAAGCTTCCTATATTAATTAAATAATAGATTTTAATACCTTAGATATTACTATTAACTAGTTATCCCTCTTACTACTATTATAATATAATAATATAAAAAGTAAACTTATAATAAAAGATATTAAATTAGAGTTAATAGAAATAAAATTAGTATTAAATAAGGCTATAAATATATATATAAAGGCTATACTTATTATAAAATACCTTAATACCTTAATATTAACCTAAGCTATAAATCTTAAAAAAGTAATTAAAACTTTAAGAATCTTTATATTATTAAAATATTTATTTAAAGATAAATAAGCTTTAGTTATAAAGACCTATACTAGCTTAAAAAATACTTTTAATAAAAATATAATAATTAAAAATACTCTTAAAGGTAATCTTATAAAGTATAAAAATAATAATAATAATTTTAAATATAATAATACTAACCTTAATATACTACTTATTATAATAGTATAGTAAGGCTAAAAAGCCTCTAAATTTATTACTACTAATAATATATAGGTATAGTATATAAATTAAGAGTAAAGCTATATTTATAAGAACTATAAAGTATAGAAGAAGGGATTATTATAGAGGTAATAATATTAGTAGGTACTAAAGGTATAATACTTACTATATTAAGGCCTTTAAGGCCTTATAATACTTCCACTTAGATAGAAACCTATAAGAATTAATACTATTATAGCTACTAATACTCTACCCCTATAAGACCTATAAGACCTATAAGACCTGCTATTAATAATTACTTAAAATACTTAATTTTATAAATTTATTACTATACTCTTTATAAGTCTTTAAATCTAATTATATTACCCTTAGTACTATTCTATATAATTATAATTAATTTTATCTTAGTATTACTACTATTAGAAAAGGACTCTAATATAATTATATTAATAACTAATAAGTTTATAAAGTATATAATATTTATAACTAGAAAAATAATTTAGTTTATAAGGAAGTAAGTAAAAGTTTTATTAAATAAACTTAATATTATTAATTAAGGCCTATTAAAGGTTATTATATTAAATAAAGATAGAAAATTCCTTTCTAACTTTTAAAAGACTATTTTTAATAAGTTAAGTATTAACTTATTATATTTAACTTTATATTATCCTTAGATAGATAAAAGTAGTAAATAAATAAACTAGATAATTAAAATTATATTTAGATTCTATATATATAAGTTAAATAAATTTTTTTAATAGCTAGAAGTTTTACTTTATATTTAAGTAGTACTAAATAGCTCTTTTATATTTAATCTAATACTAAATAAAGTAGCTTATAGCTTTAATTTAAATAAGCTCTTAAACTTAATTATAAAACTACTAATACTAAATTATTTTATAGTTAAGATAATTATCTAAGATACTATTACCTTTACTTAAATATTAAATAAGTTTTATTATAATTAAAAATATTAATTAATATTTCTAAAACTTAGTAACTAGGTACTACTATACCTTTATAAAGAATATATTATCTTCTTAACTCTTAATATTATAACTAAGCTATTATAATAGTATATTAACTTATTTAAAGTTATTAAAAGAATTAGATATCTTACTTAGTATCTTACTATTCTTAAAGATTAGAAGGTATATTTAGTATTTATTATAATATAGTTAGAACTTACTTCTTTACTATTTAAAGATTTATATTAATACTTTTATTCTATATATCTCTAAGCTATATCTACTAATAGATAGTAGTATAATATTAAATATCTACTAAATAAAAAAGTTATTTAGAAGGATAAAGGTCTTACTATAAAATACTTATTAAGATAGAAAGATTATAGGCTAGAATTTAATAAATAATATAATATTAAAGACCTTTAAAATACTTTAGAGCTTATATAAGAGTATAAAGATAAGGTATATCTTCTAGGACCTAATTATTACCTTAAGAAAGAGTAATAATCTCTTTCTACTAAAAAATTTTTTTTCCCTTTAATAGAAAGGAATACTTCTACTACCTTATTACTACTACCTAAGTAGCCTTATAACTAATTAAGGAAAAATAAGTCTTAGAGTAGTATTTCTATTTTATAGATTATTATATATATATTAGCTAGTCTAGAGTCTAGTTATTTTTAGCTATTATAAGGGAAATTATTATAATATTCTTATTATAGTAGGAATATTTAATATAGTTATATTAAATATAGTACTTACTTACTTACTTTCTTATAAGTATCTTTTAAGTAAGTAAGTACTTATATAAATAGATATTTTAGTATATTAAAAATATATTACTTTTACTATTTATTTATAATCTATATATATTACTATAATAAAAAAGAATATAATATATTTTTTAATATACTTTTATTATTACTTATTTATAAAATCTTTATATTATAGTTTTATTAAACTTATTTAAAAAAATTTATAGAAGAAAAATAGAAGAAGTACTAAATTAAATTACTTCTTAATTTAATATATTTAAGACTATACTTATATATAAATTTTAAAGATATTAAAATTATTCTTAATAAAATTCTTTACTATATTAATAATAATAGATTATAAAATTTATAGTATTATATACTATTAATAGATTAATATTTATATTAAAAGCTAAATTATATACTTTTTTAATATTATTTAAACTTATAATTTATTAAGATATTAAGTACTATATAGTAGTAATAGATAGTTATTAATAATATAATTAGGATATAAAAGGATTAATTAATTATTTAGGGGGATGCACGGCCCTATATAGTACATAAAATACAGGGGCTAGCACTAGCGCTCCGAAAAGGGGCTGAAAATTTCAACAGAGAATCAATAGATCGGCTACAGTCGCCCAGTTGCAGTGGATAAAATAACCCAACTTAGTGACAAAGACCAAGACCAAGCCCAAACGTGATGATCCAGAGTGGTGATTCGATTGCAATAGTCTTCAAGCTCACCCTGTTGGCCAACGAGAAAGGGACACCATGTGCCGATATTTGTCCATATGCGAGGATGCCTGGCCAAGATCTTTACCCAACGGGGTCAAGACTGCATGCTGGCTCTAAGACTATAGCATGGTATCTTCATGAACTTCGACCGAGTGAACACTAGACCGAGCTCAGGCGCGATGTGGGGCTTCACCGCATCACGCCAGTGCCTGCTAAGATACAGTTTTTTGCATGGTGTGACCATGAGCCAACCATTTCAATAATACTTATCCACAACCGCCCTCATCATAGTATTATTTGTTGCAAAAGTCCTCTACGTTGTAGGTGGGAATCATCTCACACACCAAGGGCACTTCTTTGCAGTCTCTTCAAGACCAAGTGATAGCACGACTGTTCAGACCGCCCGGACAGCAATGGCAGAATTCAACCGTGACGATGTGCAGGGCGACCTGTTCAGTCGCGGGTTCCCTAAATTCAATGAGGTATACTACTTCTTCCATATCAGGGCAGGCAAGGAGAAGGAGTTCTCCCAAAAGATAAAACTGTTGGTCTCGGGTGAAGAAAAGCACATTTCAAGCATAAACAAGGTCCTCGAGGACTGGAAAAAAGTAGATGCCGCCGCTGTGAAGAATCATGCTACAGACGATCCCGCCCAAAAGGAATGGGTCCCTACGTCGAATGCCTTGATTGCTTTCTCGAAACCAGGCCTAGACAGAGTAAGCGATCAACCATTACGCTTATCGCAACCGCTAACTCAAGCAGATTCAGACTGGTTTGACGTTGGCTGGTCGTCCAAGTTTAGACCTGAAATACCTGAACTTGTCGGATCCCACCTTCGATATGGGTATGAGTAACGACGGTCCGACTAACTTGAATGACCCCGATGTAGAGCAATGGGATCCTCTCTTTAGAGCCAATCCAATTCATGGTCTACTTAAAGTCGCCGGAAGTGACTCCAAAATCATCAATGACAAGTTGGAGCACCTCAAACGTATTCTCGGTCATCCCCAAGTCATCACAGACATCGAGGGGACTTCCCCCCCATCACTTACAAAGTCNTAATTAATTATTTAGGGGGATGCACGGCCCTATATAGTACATAAAATACAGGGGCTAGCACTAGCGCTCCGAAAAGGGGCTGAAAATTTCAACAGAGAATCAATAGATCGGCTACAGTCGCCCAGTTGCAGTGGATAAAATAACCCAACTTAGTGACAAAGACCAAGACCAAGCCCAAACGTGATGATCCAGAGTGGTGATTCGATTGCAATAGTCTTCAAGCTCACCCTGTTGGCCAACGAGAAAGGGACACCATGTGCCGATATTTGTCCATATGCGAGGATGCCTGGCCAAGATCTTTACCCAACGGGGTCAAGACTGCATGCTGGCTCTAAGACTATAGCATGGTATCTTCATGAACTTCGACCGAGTGAACACTAGACCGAGCTCAGGCGCGATGTGGGGCTTCACCGCATCACGCCAGTGCCTGCTAAGATACAGTTTTTTGCATGGTGTGACCATGAGCCAACCATTTCAATAATACTTATCCACAACCGCCCTCATCATAGTATTATTTGTTGCAAAAGTCCTCTACGTTGTAGGTGGGAATCATCTCACACACCAAGGGCACTTCTTTGCAGTCTCTTCAAGACCAAGTGATAGCACGACTGTTCAGACCGCCCGGACAGCAATGGCAGAATTCAACCGTGACGATGTGCAGGGCGACCTGTTCAGTCGCGGGTTCCCTAAATTCAATGAGGTATACTACTTCTTCCATATCAGGGCAGGCAAGGAGAAGGAGTTCTCCCAAAAGATAAAACTGTTGGTCTCGGGTGAAGAAAAGCACATTTCAAGCATAAACAAGGTCCTCGAGGACTGGAAAAAAGTAGATGCCGCCGCTGTGAAGAATCATGCTACAGACGATCCCGCCCAAAAGGAATGGGTCCCTACGTCGAATGCCTTGATTGCTTTCTCGAAACCAGGCCTAGACAGAGTAAGCGATCAACCATTACGCTTATCGCAACCGCTAACTCAAGCAGATTCAGACTGGTTTGACGTTGGCTGGTCGTCCAAGTTTAGACCTGAAATACCTGAACTTGTCGGATCCCACCTTCGATATGGGTATGAGTAACGACGGTCCGACTAACTTGAATGACCCCGATGTAGAGCAATGGGATCCTCTCTTTAGAGCCAATCCAATTCATGGTCTACTTAAAGTCGCCGGAAGTGACTCCAAAATCATCAATGACAAGTTGGAGCACCTCAAACGTATTCTCGGTCATCCCCAAGTCATCACAGACATCGAGGGGACTTCCCCCCCATCACTTACAAAGTCAAAGCTTGAAGGCAATACCAGACCTGGAAAACAGCATGGCCATGAGCAGTAAGTCAGAGCCCCTTCCGTCTGATATCCTTTGGTGTTGATCAAATCCGATGCAGCTTTGGCTTTCGAGACGGACTCTCGCAGCCACTTCTAAAAGGCATCAATTCGGATGAAGCCCTCAAAGCGGATCCATATATGCAGACAGACCTGAACGTCATAATCGTATCCTCAAAGCCGCCTGGAGTGCAGGACGGTGTCGAGGCCTTTCCAAAGAGGCGCCCACACTGGATGGTCAATGGCAGTTTCCTCGCTTTCCGCAAGCTCGAACAAGACGTCCCAAGATGGATAGAACTCGTCAACAGATTCGAAGAAGTAGGTTGCAAAAGCCCCGCTCACCTGGGTGCGAAACTCATGGGCCGGTGGCCAAGCGGTAAGGCTCCAAACCCTCCCAAATCGCGCCGTCCTTTTCTTGGTGATAGTCAGCTAAGACGCCATTTCTGCAATAGGAGCCCCCGTTGCCAAATTCCCAGACGAAGACGTCCCTCCTGGTACCCGTTTCAACAATGACTTCCGCTACAAAGGCGTCTCCAAATACAACTGCCCTTTCGGCGCGCACATCCGCAAAGTAAACCCGCGCACGGACGCCGGATCCGTGACCATGTCCCGCATGATCCGCAACGGCATCCCCTACGGCACCGACTTCGATCCTGCCAAACCGCCCACAGGCCCCAACGACACGCGCGGCCTCCTCTTCGCGGCATACCAGTCTTGCCTTGAGAATGGCTTCCAATTCGTGCAGAGAAGTTGGTCGAATAGTGAGACTTTTCCCGTTTCGAAGACCGGCTATGATGCGATCAGTGGCCAGGCGAAAGATAGAGGGTTGTTGCATATCACGTTGCATAATGAGCAAGGTGGGGATCTCGTTCCGGGGTTGGGGCAATTTCGGGAGACGTGTACGATGAAAGGAGGGGAGTATTTCTTTGTGCCGTCCATTTCAGCATTGATGAATACCTTGGGCTGTGATTGAGCGCTTGCTCATTATTTCGTCGATACGTCAGTGCTGGGTTGCAAGTACTTTCACGATGTTATGCCGCAATAGAATGTCAGTCTTGCTTTATCACTGCGTCTTTATTACGAAGCTTCATAGTATGATATTTCATCACTTTCAAACTTGTTCCTAATAGTGGTTTTTATCCTAGAAGCCTTATTACCTATCTAAACTCTCACACCTATATACGGTAATTCTATATTACATCGCATCACTATCGCTATCACCCCTCCAAATCCCTTCCTAGCAACAAAACGCGGCCCTTTTCTCTCCGTCTCTCCGTCTCCCCGAAACCTTCCTTCCCCCACCATCTTCCAACCTCGCTCCTAACCTTGGTCCTATGGAAAACAGACTTGACGGTCTTAACCAGCTTGCAGTCAAAAAGATTGTTCGGACGGTCAAGATAAACAAGATTACCTGCTTCGAGGAGACACTTCCATTCAGTGTCTAATCTAAGGACTACCATTGAAGAGTATTCTAGTACTCTAGCTGGCTACTTTGGTTTAACAGGTTATCGCCAGACTGACCACAGCGAGCCGACAAGCCTGAAAACCATCAAATTCATTGCATGACCCCGAGGAATGCTGAGGAAACAGGTGTAACGAAGTGCGGAGCACCTTCCTACGGTTTTCGAAATTCGTGAGGGGACTTGAGGTGGAGTCTGAGAACGGCATTACGCCGCTGCTCTTCGACATGTGATCTTGGTGGTGAACTGATATTTCTCTTGTTTCAAGATGGGAGTACAGGGTTCATTTACGTATGTCCAACGATGAGATGATACTAATTAATTACATATTGGTCTGACGCAGTGAGGGAGGGAAAAGTATGGATATTCGGTGGTGTTGACGGGAAAAGCCTCCTAGTTCTCAACGACTTTTGAGTCCCAGTCACCGCCATCGACAAACAATAGGACAAGATTCTGTCAGTCTGATATTAACACGATCAGAGAGAGTGCGCCACGTAGGAAATTCTGAGGATCAGACGCCTACTTCTGATACTCCGGCGACACAAGAATCTGCACATTTGTAGCCTTGCTCGGCACACCCTCCGCGTTCAGCACAAACAGCATATAGTAGCCCGGAATGGCAATTCCCCCGTCTTCAGGGATCGACATGAAATAGCTGTACGGGGGCCCCACCTCTTTCGGCGTCAGCGGAATGCGTCGCTGGTCGTTATTCAGTGAGTGCGTGGCACCGCCGTAGCGAACCAGGCTTGCGCTGACGATCTCGCTGTCCGTGGCTATTGTGAAGTTGCCACCGGGGAAGACGCTCGGGTCACTGGTTTCGGTGATGTTGGGGCGGGTGGCACGCGCGCCGGATGAGGTGAGAAGGTATTGCGGGACGTAGATTTGAGCGTCGAAGTGGTTAACTGGTAGTTGGTTGCTTAGACCACCGCCGCCGACGAGGATGGTAGCGTCTCGAAGGAGGAGAGCGAATGAGTGATAAGTCCTTGGTACTGTATTGTTGGCTACTTTCCTCCAGACATTATCGGTGGGAGAGTAGATCTCAGGTGTGAACTGGGGAGTGTCCTCCGTGAATACCCTGGGCTCTTCCTGCCCGCCGACTACGAGAGTCTCACCGTTAGGTAGGATGACTGCGTGGGCAAAAGATCGCGGGTAATGCATTCCTCCGTCACCTGCGATATGGACGTCAACCTCTTTATTGGGCTGGTCCAGGGTTATAACGTATGCTTCCGTTGTTGCTTTTTCGCTTCTGACGACGCCGTCACCGTCTTTATAGTTGTATGAAGGCGCACCACCGGCGGCAAGAATCTTACCCTCGACGGCATCATACATCGCTGCAACTCCGCACATTCGGTCGTGTATGATAGGGTTGAATTTTGCCACTCCACGGATGCCAGCGCTCTGGACTGCCCCAGTCCCGGTTGGCATGATCCAGTGCATCTCTTTGGAAGGTCCCGCTTGGAAAATTGAATTATTCCGCCATCCCATCAGCCAGACGTGATTGTCGGCGCGATAGTCTCCTTCCCAATCTTCATGTGTTTGTATACCCTCCGACGTGATGTTATCAAATACCGTCCATGTGTTCTTCTCTGGATCATATATCTCTCCGTTTCTGTCGCCAAAGTCGAGTCCCACGGGACCCCAACTGCCGCCCACAACGAAAACCTGGCCATTGGCACAAGTAACGGAACCCTGGTATCCACGAGCGATTGCCATAGGTGCGACGTTCGTCCATTCGTCCTCGGTAGGGTCGTAAATGCTGACCTTGTCTGCGGTCTCTCCGCCCGAAATGATCATCCGGCCGTTCACATCAAATGCCATACCCGGGCAGAACATATCGTGATTCGTCTCTCGAACATGCCTTTGACTGACCGCATGAGTGGTAGGATCCCAAGTAGCGGTCAACGTTGTATGATCAGTCACACCCTGACCAAAGCTGTCGTGTGCATATGAAGAGAAGCTAATGACTTTGCCACCGATGGGATCTATGAACACCCCGACAGGTACGAGTGGGAAATTGACTGTAGGTCCCCATTCTCCCAGGCCAAGTGATGATGGAGTGGGTACATCAGAGGGTATATCAGTAGCCCATACACCAATATCCACTATCCTAACATATTCCGTCCCGTTGGTCGCCGAAGTGACCTCAAGACGCAGGTATTGAGCCAGTTGCGGCTCGAAGCCCGCGAACTTGTCTGCGAAGATGATCAGTCCCCTGCTTTGACACCGTTGACGATATGACGATAAGCTCACCTTGCACGTCCCCAAACCAAGTGCCAAACGCGACCAGTTTCCAATCTATCTTGTCCATGCTGATATACACTCTGTGACCGGCAACCGCACCTCCAAGGTCTGCGTCAGGAAGTGGTCTCATAGTGAGTGCATTCACGTTTTTGACCTCTCGCAGGTCAATTGTGATATTATGAGGTAACACATCGATGGATTCCCTGGTGACTTTTGTTTGCCAAAACGTATTGTTTCTCCCATCTTTTACTTTAATGCACTCGTGCTTGGTCAATTTGCTGGTGCAGTCCACTTTCCAAGTATCGCGTTCCTCCTGCGGGATCTGCTTCCCAAGTTGTGGTGGTGCGGGACCCATCGGCCTGAACATGTCATCTCCCTTCTCCAAGACATCTTGATGGACATCGTGTTGAAGAAAGGGGAGCTGTGACGGCCGCTTGATTGTGATACTCTCTGTACCAAGGATGATGGAGGCCAAAAAAACACACACAGTAAGTCTGCTCAGCATAATTGCAGAGCTCAGTCAAGACGTCAAACACTGACAGATTTCTCGATACTGCCTTAGAATAAGGTAGCCACACACTGGGATATAATAGCTGGAGGCTTAATTAAGTTGCTTAATTAATCAAGAGGGTACTCCTTTCTAATATTCATCTCTAAGGGGTATTACAGGTACTGAGCCTAATCTAGCAAGTACTAAGACCCCGTTAACTAATAATAACTAAAAGGTAATATAATAAATACATAAGTTCTAATACTCTTATATAAACATATGATTTAGTAATATTAATATATTATAATTATTTATTTATAAATATTAATTTAAAATAAATATAAATTTATAGAAATAATAATTTTAAATATTAATAATTTAATTAATATATATATAAATTCTATTAATATTTAAATAATAATAATAATTTTATAATTTAATATAATAAATTTATTTTATAAATAAAAATAAAAAGTAAATTAAATTATTATATAAATTATACTAAGCTTACTAAGTCTAGCACTTATAGTAAGTATTAAACATAAGGTACCTTAGTGAACATAGGTATCTAACGCTATACCAATTTGGATGTCAAATCAAACGATTTGGGCGATATTCTCGCGAGGGGGTGATAGGGGGTGGGTGGGGGTGGGGGTGGTGGTGGCGACGGGTAACTAGGTAGGCGCGAAAAGGGGAGGCTAAGGCCATTAGGGGTGCCGTCCACAGGGCCAATAGGGGCAGTAGCGTCAGATTCTTTGCCCTTTCGAGTAATACTATAGCAAACGATGGCTTTTCCGTCTGACAGCGGGACGTCGCTTGGACGGCCGAGCTTCTCCAGACCCCAATTCCAGTTCCCGATCTTCATGGCTGGAAAGCCTTTGGGTACATGTGCATTACGGCGGTATGACAATGCCAGCCAATTTGATAGTGACGACACATGTCTCCAGGTCTTGCATGCAGCCAACTTTGTGACTCAACATCCGGCAGACCGGCACAGACGAATGGTCGAGATCGGACATGTGGCTTGCTGCTCCTCAGCTGAATGCTGAATGTGGGTCTGTCTGGACTTACTAGCCCGCTCGCGTATTGACTTGGCGTCAGGAGAAATCTACCTAGTTTCTACCTCTAACCGATCTCTTTCCGAAGGCCCGTCGGACCAGAGGAACTGGACTGTACTGTCTAGTTCATTGGCGACCTCATTCCTACCCCAGTCTCTGTTCCAACATTGATCTCGCGTAGGACAGACTATCATGACGAGGGTCTCGACATCTGCCGGGACCTCGCCGCCTGGAAGGAAACCACGTTGCCTGCTCTCAAGGAAATCCATCTAATCTGCCTAGATGGTGCGGACGAAGCAGATAAAGATCATTGTACCTGGACCCTTGCAGAGACCGAGAAGGAGGGCGTGGTTTTATCTTTGGGGCCATAGCCGCACTCAGGCGCTCTGATATGGGAGGGTGAATTGTGACTATATATTATCCATTGCCGAGCAGATTTTCCGAACATAGCATACGAGAACAAGATGGAGACTTCTCATGGCGACATGGCTAGGGCCTACCCAGCTGTACATGACACAGAAGATGTACGGCTCCTGGGACCGGCAGGTGGTACTGACGCAGAGATCAGGGTATAGATCTCCACCTCTTCTCTATCTTTTCCTGTTCCTATCTCTCAGATGTTGTAGGTAGATCAAAGAGGTTGACGATGCTGCCTTGCTACGAGCATATACAAACTTGCAGCTATTAGTATGCGGCATATGTTGGGATAATCAGGATGAGAGAGTCTGATGAGGCAAGTAAGTTTATCGACAACGACTTTCGAGTTGTCTTAATGGAGGGGTTGAGGGTAGTCAATGTTAACCTCCCACCATTACCGCCACTGTGAGCACGGGAATGGAGTATCATAAGTCATGTATGGAAAGTGGACACCTGATAACTCATTGTTAAAACTCCCACCAAAACGAAGTTTTTAAGTAGTAGAACCCTCTGGCAAACGGAATGTTGATGCTTAATGTGAAATAAAAAGATATTTCCGCTGCATAGGAAACCAAATCTTTGTCTACATGAATTTTGCTCTACCTTTCTTGCGTCGCCAAACAATGCCAGATGCTTGTCTTGCTGACTGCCCTCTGCAAACAGCTGTGGCTTAATTCGTTGGCGAAACAGCCGCTGTTCAGATGACTGCGCAACTCTGTCAGTACCCTTTGCAACCAGATTACCTAGACTCTATGTAGTAGTATTCAAGGTGGTCTGCAACTGTGACCATCGGACCTTTTCGCTCATACGACTTGGACAGGCGAAGATCCATACCAGCGGAGTCTTTGGATATTCTCTTTGCGCAGCCGAGACTCCATCCTATGACAGACGAGTAGTATAACAAGTTATGAATCAGCCAAAACCGCTGTCGCTCTCACTGTCGCTTAGGAAATCATCTTTGATCGGCTGTTCATGAGAGATTGCTGTTATTCGTATGGCCGAATTCCGTGGTGATACCGCTCCGTCATTTGCGTGGAAATGGCGATTCGCCTTGGACATTGAACTCCAGGGTGGCTACTAAAGGGGTCCTCGAAGAAGCCAGCCACGATCTTAGGTGACAGCGGTGATGATTCAGACACTTCGGTCTTCTCTCAATAATCATCTTCTTCACTGGACTCCAGCTCCCATTTCACATCTTGTCTAAGGTCACCAGACTTTTGCCTTAAGAATTCGACTTCGTCGCTACTGGGACTAGATGATCCATTTGCGGTGAGGTGCACGCTCACTCCTTGGTTCTCGTTTTTGAAGTCCGTCGGCCAGGTCATATCATCGCCATCGGAACTTGGTAAGAAATCCTCGTCCAGGAATGGCGGAGTGTCTGAAACACTGGACTCGTCACGTGTCTCTAGCTGCTCGGGGTCGCGTTCTGCACTTTCGCGAACTGCGTTGTGCCCTAGTAAGGATCCCTCTACTCCTAAAGTCGACTCCGCGAGAAGATCGTCAATGGATGGAGACAGCACTTGAAAGGGTTTCTAAGCTCTTGGGCTCGTTGGCCTCTGGTAACCTGGACCATTTCGTCGAGTATGTGGCTACAAAGGTAGCTTCTGAGCGGTGACGGCCTTTTGGAACGTGTATGACAGAATGATGAGGAGAGAGTACTAATTCGTTTGCAATTTCTTTGAACAGAGGGAACGGACCATTGATGCTGGCGATTTTCACATTCATGTTGCGCCTTTCGACCAAATCATTGAACCATCTCAAAAGCCTAAGAGCGTTTTGCTGGCTTTCTGAGTCCGCCTCCTTGCGCAGCACGTGGATGCGATTCGGCGAAGATCCATACACAAGTGGCTTTGGCCGAGACGAGGACATCAAGGAATAGAGCCCAAGGCCCTTCTAGATCGTGTTGTGTATCTTGAAAGCGTTGTTGGGTGAATTTGCTATCCCTCATCACAAATTGCTTGCGGTTGAGGAGAAGCAACTGAAAGACAAGCGACTGGATGGTGATAACCGCTGACGACACCAGATTGCCTTATGAGTGACCATGGCAGAAATAGCGGAGCCTGGTCACATAT
Source organism: Cladonia metacorallifera KoLRI002260 (assembly GCA_000482085.2). Lineage (NCBI taxonomy): Eukaryota > Fungi > Ascomycota > Lecanoromycetes > Lecanorales > Cladoniaceae > Cladonia > Cladonia metacorallifera. The sequence goes on along the minus strand of KI911115.1, from coordinate 1,457,105 downwards.
TTGTACCGCGCCACGTCATCTATCAGATGAGTTACCAAGACAGACATCCAGTCCGCACGTTTGGTAAGCTGCTGACTATCAATCCACACGAGTCCTGATTCCTCAGAGCTCAGCCACGGCCTCATAGTAGGATGCCTGAGCACTTTCATTGTATGCTGTAATCATACGCGGTGAGAAACGGTCTGGTAGCTCTGGTATACTTCTCTCTGTGATCAAAGTTCTGAAGGAGGGGAAAAGCCAAGTCCCTGTATCTGAACAGACTTCCAATCTCGCCTACAAACCTCGCGAGGAAAATCTCTGGCCTTACGATGGCTGTGATAAGGATAATGTCAGAATTCGAAGAGTAGATGGAGCGAATATGAGCATACACGGAGCTGTCGGAGCAAATGAGTCGACGAAACCTGAGACGCAGCTTTCGTCCCTACTTTTTACAAGAGTAGTCTGCTGGAACAGCATCTCCTCAAAACTCTGTACCCAGTTCATGTCAAAAGACTGCAAAAGACCAAAAATTTGATGCTTTATCTCCTCCCTTAATTCCTCTTTGACCTCTCTTCGGAGCTGCTCAGTGCTTCGATCTTGTTCGAATCTATCTCCATCTTCCTGCTGGCCTCTCCATATCAACTGCAGAAGCTCGTAATTCTGGAGAGTCGCTCCAGAGTGACTGGCGCAGGATAGATCTTATATTCGCCGGAATTGCAGATCTATATGGTCGACCACCTTTTGGAGTTCGGCCTCTCCAGGAAAAGCAAAAGCCTCCAATGCGGTGACTATGAGGCCATTTTAGAGTATATCAAAGCGAGATACGGTATCCCTTGAGTGGCTGCGGTCCACCTTTCAGGGGTAAATAGCGGAATCATGCTGCTTAGGAGGGTGCCTCCTAGGCACACCCTAAAGTCGAGTCGCCTAGGCGATGGGACTCGCCGTATAGGTAGCGGTTATTAGGCCCTAATCTTTTCTCCTAGGGATGAGCTTTAGGGGCCTTTAGGTATTAGCCTCGAAAGGTTATATAGTTGATAGGTACAATTTTTTATTTTCTTACCTTCTTTATCAGCTATAAAGCTACGCAAGCAATTCGAAAGGATAGAAAGGATTAGGTATAGTTGTATATACCATATAATAATAAAAGTTGTTAGAATGAGCACCTAGAAGCTATTCAACAGGATATGGTTGAGAGTTTGTGCAAAAAAGGGGGTGGACGAAAGTCAGCCACTCAAGGAATACTCACTGAGCTTGCTTTTTGTGTAGCATCGCAGCGCCTTTCCTAAGAATCTAGACAAGTGCGCGTGAAATAAAGCAACAGCCGCTGACATCTTGTCCGTTGACGCGTAATAGGTAAGCTGATTGACCAGGCCAAGCCTCTCTCCAATAGAAATAAGGTGTGTTTCGACATTTTCCTTGACCTTGGCGTGATTTATGTTGACCACGAGGAGGAGTCTAGTAATGCCCCATGCCAAGCTCACATATTCGGGACACGAATTCAGAATCACGTCGAATAATTTTTGAATACTGCAGCGCTATCGTGGAGAACTTGTCCAGCCCCCCCAACGGACCTTTCTTTGCTTGTTGTTTCTCCGACGCGGCGTTGGCGAAGTCTAGATCTGCTGTGATGTGTGTCTGGGCCAAGGAATGCTCTTGCCAATTCTGGTCGCTTGCTTGGGACTCATATGCGGCGACTGCGCTCCATAAATCGGTTAGTGACTTCTGCTTTGACTCCCTAGGTTTTCGTCAGTTACGTGAGGTGAGCTGCTTTGCAGTGATTGTCCTCTGCTGGTAAACATATTATATTTTTATTGTTTCCCCTGATATGGTACCGTTGCATGGTTATTGTGAAAATGGAAGCTGGCAAGGACTCCCTCGTGACTCCAATGGCTCGATGGTAACCGGCACGTGTGTAATAGTTCGGGATGTGGGCGGTTTGAAAATCGCCTATGGGAAACGTCTTTTAATACCAAGGTGATCCTGACAACGGCCTAACAGGATGATTGCTTTCCGATAGAGCATGAACGAGATGGAGGCATGTATACCTGGAAGAGATTTGATACCAAATTGAACAATATATTTAAGGACCATTGCCTCTCCTGGTTAGCTTTATGATGGACGACATGCGGCACAGTGGGAATTCTCAAGCGAAAAGATATTAATACAAACACCTGAAGATTGTTCTATACTGTAATACGAAATCGTAATAAGACTTATCTGAAACCTTAGAAAGGCGGTAGATGGAACGGGTAGCCTCCATTCTTGATCCTGAACACGCTCAACAAGAAGCTGTACATGCCAAGCATAATACCTCCCCAAATGAATACGGCCACTTGCTGCTTGGTGGGATCCGACATCCGAGGCACCTTCAAGGCTAGAGCAATGGTCGCGAAGGCAAGACTGCCATCTACGAGAAAGTATCAGCTTACAAGTAGATGTTTCGGCCGTTTTAGCTAGGGATGACTTACACATGGCGGCTACTATCTGGGTTTCCATGCCAAATTGGTTCGAAAATCCGCCAGCAAAATATGAAATGCCACCCTTTCCGTCTCCTGCGACGTAAGGGACCTTCCTGATGTGGTTGTACATGTGGCCACTCGTGAACAATAAGATCGTGATTAAACTGATCCCAGCCCACAAATTTCGATTTTGAATAACTAGGAGTATGTAGGGATACGCCACACTGAAGAAGGAAATGGTGCCTAGGACGGTCGTTGTGATAGTGACGATACGAACGTAGTTGACTGGCCGCTGTATGGCAGGTTTCGTGCCTTCTGGCAATTGCCGAGTGATCCAGCCAACGATATTCTCTGCGGACTGGGGACTGCAGCACACCTATAGTCAGCAACAAGAAGCATTGCATTGCATTGATAGAATTGAAGTTACCCTGCAGTGAAATCCATTCGAATGGGCTGACCGTCCGGCTTTGCATTCGGCCCAGACGTTGGTGGGAATAACAATATGATGGGAGCGGTTTGTAACATAAGCTACGTAGAAGTATTAGCTGCTCTCAGTCCTTGCTAGGAATGAAGACTGTCTCCGTGAAGGTAAACATATATTGTACCTTCTGAAATGTCCCTTTCCCCTCCGCAAAGTCTAGTGTTCCAAGAAGAGTTCGGGACTCGCCATTTCTATCTCCTCTTGCCCAACTCTTGCAGAGCATGTCCCATTCTGGCTGGAACTCCCGACATAGCTGACATCCAAAGCGTGCTTCTAAAGCTGTAAGAAGAATTATCGTGGAATGATTTCGGGGAGGTGCAGTCAATTCCTCGTAGGAGGCATCGTCGAGCCGTAAAGGTGCAGATGACTGTGATCTGGCATGGTATTCCTCAAACCTCCCTCCAGAAGGTGACTTCTTGGCTCCAAGGCACGATAGAGGCAGCAGTGCCAAGGCAATCACGCCAGAGATCTTCATTGTAACTTAACGAATGCTTCTGAGCTCCAGAGAAATAGAACAATTGTTTGCATGGAACTGTCCTTTGGCAGCCGCATCATCGTTTATCCGCTGCAGCGCTAACAACACTAGCTTTGTTTACGGCTTTTGTTGCCCGTCGCGCATATTCGCCTCCTCCTCTACGAGCTTTGCGACATCTTATTCATCCCGAACATATGATATGTGAAGCACTCTAAATTTGACTTCGTAATCTTATGTGTGCTGAGGCAACTATTATGGAGCATACGCAATATGACTGCACTGAGGTAAATCGAAGCCCCAATGCCTCCTAAAGTAATCTCTAACAAGCATCTTACAGTTGCATCAAACACTAGAATCTCGTCGTCTGGAACTATGTTATGAGAAAGAATGTCGTGACCTCGAAGTTATCTGTGAATTGGAGAAAGCGAGGCAACTTCGGGTTCAATTATTGCTACTCGAAGATGATAATGACGATCTACATGCGCAACTGGCTCAAGACGATGATCGCATCGATGATTTGGAAAGGCGCAGCCAAGAGCTTCAGGAAGCTCTTGAAACTTGTGAGAGCAAGCTTGAAAGCGCACAAGGCGATTTACGGATCAAGTCCCGAGAAATAGAGACGTTAAAGGTGGGTGGAGATGTGGTCAAGCTGGGCAATATCACGGTGCTGATATCGCTTGTAGGCCGAACTAAATTCTTTGCACGGAGTAACGATGGATTCAACCAAGTTATTGACAGAAAAGCTTACTCTAGCACGCGAGCTCTCTTCACTTAAGCCCGAACTCGATCACTTACGTTCGCAAGTGGCCTCACATCAGACGTTGCTTGCGGAGAAGCTCTCCTTCCAGAGACAATTGAGCACTGTACAGGTAGAGCTGGAGACGGAGAGACGCGCCATTCAGAGAACCCTGGCAAAGGAGGGTAAATCACAAGCTGAAGATGCTAAAATAGAATCGAGGATAGAGAGTCTGCAAGTGGATCTTGCAAAAGAACGTCGCGAACGGCAGAGAATAGAACGAGAGGCTCAGAAAGCGTCCACTGAACTGGAAAACAAGAATACGGCCCTTGAATCCCGCTTGGATGCATTTAGGAATAAGCTGAAGACCACCAAGGACCAGCTCAAGGAGACGCAGACTGCTTTACAGAAGGCGGAAGCTTCTGCCATCGCAGCTTCAGGTCGCGCGGCAGCTCCTGCAAATCCAGCCATACCGGTAGTTAGAAATTCGCGTAAACGAGCAGCCGTGGAGATGGATGCTGATACTATGATTGGTACACCGGGAGATCTCCCGGCAGCGAAAAGGAATAAGAAGTCATCTACTTTGCCAGGCGAGAAGTCCATATTTTCAGTAACACCCTTCCTCAACCGGACCGTGAGTGTTGTTCCTGGAAGCCATGCTTCAGAAATCGGCGGAAATGAAGGCGGAGACAACGAGGACCTGCCGAATAGCCCGTCGAGGGCTAGCGAAACGAAGGCAACGATAGCGTCTGAGCTGAGAGACAAAGGAAAATCGACTTCATCCACAGTGCCCGCAAATAAGCCGGGTATTCTTGAGACAGCGAAGGCGAGCAAAGCCGTTCCAAGGCCCCTTCCAGCACGAAAGCCGAAAGCTGCCTCCATTTTGGAGCAAGTTGCAGAGGAAGAAAACGACAAGGACCAGGGGCCAACTGCAGCTCCTATCAAACCCGCGGCTAGCGAGAGCGTCCCCAACGAAACGATCATTGATGGAATAGAGATGAAGAGGAAGAAACGAAAATTACTTGGTGGCGGTCTAGGCAAGACTCTGTTCGATGAAGATGAGGGAGATGTACTTAGAGGAGATAAGGGAATTGTAGGAGGTGTCAGAGGCTTCGGTACACTTGCAGGAGGAGGGTTTGGGGGAACAAAGTTTTTGGCTCGGAAGGCACTTGGAGCCAGCGCGAGTGGGTTTGGTGCAATATCACCTCTTAAGAAGGATAGGAGGGCTGCATAAAAAATTCGCATATCTTGTTCTAATGTCATTGGATAATGTTGCTTCTGTACATAAGAAAACCACGATTTGACGGCTATATTTGGATGCTCCCCTGGACAGGTCTTCACAACGTTGTATAAAATTGGTCCAAAGTTGGTAGTCAATCATCCATTGTAGACGTAGATTAGCACTAGTTGAACAGGGATTAACCTGCCCATCACATCACAGCATAGGTAATGACCTCGACCTGGGCGGAACCAGTAATGGACCATTGAACGTTCATGTTTCTTCGAGGGCCGAGATCAGGCTTAAAGAATTCCTCGCTGTTCTCATCAATTGTTCATGCTCGCAGGGCATCGAGACCAGTTCCCTGGTCTCATGGAGAGCATCCGCCTCGCTCTACACCCACCCCATTGGCGATACGCAAATCCTCCTCCTCCTCGAAGCGATGGCAAAGTCGGCAAGGACGAGACAAATTCGCCACAAATGCAAAAGTTCAAGGCTTGAAAAGCCGCGCTGCTTTCAAGCTTTTAGAGGTCCACTACCAGCTGCACTCAAATCTCATGGAATGTGACCGCTGAATATGTGGATCAGATCAACGAGAAATACCGTATTTTTCGGCGAGGACAGACAGTAGTTGATTTGGTATTTACTTTCTTATCTCTACTGATCTAGATATCTATGCTGACGTACATTCCCAGGGATATGCCCCGGGCTCGTGGTCACAAGTACACTTAGCTCCCTGCTCTCACCCCGAACAAGAAGATATTAACATCAATCAAGGTGGCCGTGGACCGTACGCACCCAAACGGCCGTGTCCTAGGCATCGATATAATCCCAGCGCAACCTCCCAAGGGCGTTTCTACCATCCAAGGCAATTTCCTCTCACCAGGCGTACAAGAAGAGGTGAAGAAGTACCTTCGCGACTCGGATCGTGGTCGAGTCAGACAAGAAATGTCACTTCTCGCAGAAGAGGGTGAACAGCAGATGACGGAAGAGGATCTGGAATACACGTCGCGAAGCTATCTCGAGCTTGATAAAAGGGCTGAGAATGCGGGACCGAAGGAACAAGACGCTGTGGCACCGGGCAAGGGCAAAGCTGCACAAGACGAAGGGCAAGGAAGGATGGTCGATATAGTTCTAAGCGATATGTCTGAACCCTGGGCGCAGACTGAAGGATTTTGGAAGAGGAGTCTAAGTAATCCATATTATAGGATGATGAACACGAGCGGCATGAGCTTTAGAGATCATGCTGGTAGTATGGTACATCTTTGCTTCCCCATTCAATCATCATCTGATGTGTTTAAAACATGGAAACTGATGATTCCGGTAATACTACAGGATCTCTGTGACGCTGCCTTACGCTTTGCCTTCGACACTTTACGGACTGGTGGGCATTTTGTATGCAAATTCTATCAGGGCGCCGAGGATAAGGCTTTGGAAATGAGATTGAAGACTTTGTTTGCCAAGGTGCATAGGGAAAAGCCTGAGTCTTCAAGGAGTGTAGGTCTTTCAAGCACCCTACACGCTTGTGACGCCGGTGCTGAAAAAGAACTTAGGAATCTAAAGAAGGATTTTTCGTGGCACTAAGAAGGAAAGGTGAGCCGAAGAAAGAGGATATATTTGATTCTCCGCCATGAATGATACATACTCATACAATGTCGATTCTCACCTCTGCCCCAATGCATCGAAGATATAGGCCTAAACAGACGAGAAATGCTATGTGACGACCCTTCTACAAATACGGCTCCATTGCCATCCAGCAAACTCCAAGAAGACGATCGTGGACTTGTACAGGTACAGGTAGAAATTATATAATCTCGCCTTCACCTTCTTCAAGATTTTCTTCATCACTAAACTCCATATCAGCCAAAGCCCTCTCCGCTGCTCTTTGGACCTATATCCCGTCAGCTATTGAAATGGAAATGGCTAGAATCAAATTCACCTCTGCCAGTCCACTAAGCTCCTCCACGTAGCCTTTCTCGTTGAGCGCTCTTTTTACGAACTCCCAACTATGCTCTTTGTATGCACGAATAATCTTGTCAGAGCAAGCGCTACAGCTGTCGTAGCTGCTACCTCTGATCACCATGTTCTGAAAATTTGATAGGAAGCCTCTGATCTGATGAGGTACGATACCAAGAGGATGGTCACCACGTTCCTCTGTTGGGGTCAATGGAGCTGGAGCGAGGTTTCCTAGCGGATGCTGCAATAAGGAGACGAGGATCTCAACGAGTAACGCCGACGCTATAGCTGCCACTCCTGGACGTGTAACGGTGCACTGTTGGTCAAGGGTTCGGTCGATGACGGACTGAGGGTGAAGAACATTATTAGTCCCTAGATTCTATGATACGATTAGGCAAACCCACATCTGCTGGAGCAACCACATCGTTGCAGAAATAGCATCCAAGCTCCTTTCCTGGATTTGCCTCGTCCGTTGTGCCATGTCGCATGACAACGAAAGAGTCGAAGCCCAAGGCCGCGTTCATTACAATCTTTCCTGCTGCCTTGCCCATCACTGTAGGCAGCCACCGGCTTTCGCGAGTGTCCATCAGCAGAAATATAGCATCATGCTCGTCGATGAGACGCCTTAGAGTCTCAAATTCCGACCTGACACGGGGTTCGTCCAAGATGGGATGTCCAGCCATTGGGACCGACATCACATGACCCATGGCCTGGACTCCCGGGTATATCTCCTTGAGGGCCTCAAATGCTCGTATTGCTTTCTTAGCACCACCTTCAAGGCAGTCATTGAAATTAAATAATGGCTGGCGAACAGGGTTGGAGAAGGAGACCGAGCCATTATCGACGAAAGTTATTTTTCGAACGCCCCAGCCCTGATTCGTCACCAATCTCAGTCTGTGCTCTAAATATGAGGAGTTAGAGATTGTCAGATTACCATAAGGTTCCTAGCGACATAGCTGCCCAAAGTCCCAGCTCCGAGCAATAGGCACTTGGTGTCCTTGATCTTCTCCAAATTCAAGTTTGGAGCTATGCGCCATTTGATAAGTTTCAAGTTGAGGTCTACAGCTTGATCAGCCAACCTGATGCAAGTCATTAGCAATCGTTGAAGCCCCGTTTTTGTCGACTGAATACCTTTGGGGATCCATATACTCTCCCAAATTAGCCAATCGACTCAAAACTTTGCCAGCACTATTACGTTCCCAGCCGGTGACCTTAGGCAAATCAAGTGATGTTGAGGTATTTGTCTGAGATGAAGTAGATGGGGCGGATCCGCCAAGTTTTAATGATAGTATGATACTTTTTGCATCATCTCGGTGGGAGTGTACGTCTCTATAACACAATATTTGGACTTTGTTGAGTTTCCAGCGCCGCCGTATCAGTACGAGTAGATTCCGTAACATCCAGCCAGGATATGTTGGGTAGGTTGACGGGTCCGTGAAGCAGACGTATGTGTCCTCCTTGGGGGTTCCATCAAAGAAACCCTGTTCGTAGTCCATTAACGAGCCGATGGACCAAGTAAAGCCTAGCTTTTCACCGGGTGTTCCTGGGGTTATGGGCCGTTGACTTGAGTTTTCCTCCATTTTCGTTCTTGATTCCATTGCAAAGCCTTCAGCCCTTTGTTTTTTGGCAAGGAAGAAGCCATGCTGTCGCGAATCAACTCTGTACCGCCATGTTTGAACAGCATCAACGAGCGCCACTGTCTCTGAGCCCGACATATGAGTGACTAAGTCTTCTTCGCTACGCGCAGTCTCTTCGGACGCATTGTCCTCCTCAATGTTCGGCACTACCTTCCAGGCAGGTTCTGAGTGAAGCGCTGGGAAAGCGAAAAGGTACGTAAACTTATATTTCTTAAGGTCTGCAAAGCAGATGACTCTGAAAGAAGCCAGTAAAGAAGGGCATGAGTATATGGTACCGTCATGGATCGCGTCCCATATCTTCGTCAACAGTTAGCGGTAACCACTCCAAAGGTAGGTTTTGTATAGAGCGTTGGCTAACTGTACGCGCTGCCTGCGATAGAATTGCGCCTTTATCCAAGCTTCGATATTCTTCTATGGTATTGACATTCTTGATCATTCCCTCGGCCCTACAGTAACCCGCTGGTACCCTGGACACGATTGGTCAGTCAGAAGTCCGAGGGTAGAAAAGTGCTGGAAGTCAAACGTGTCATTCGTTAGGGCGTTGCCATGAACCTGTAGACGACATGATGTCTCGGGAGCGTCGCTCGGTCGAATCTCGTACAGGCCAAGCAGCTTTCTGGCCGAGTCATCGAGCTTGTCGTGGTTGATTTTGTGAGAGGCAAGAGACGTGTAGAACGGAAGCTCGATATCTGACGTAAAAGTTGCAAACTTCAACATCTTTGGACGGTTCGTTGAGTTCTGGAGTGAAGCGATGCTGGAGAAGAATCTCAATATCTCCGCCTGCTTGGGCAGGAGCTCTTCCTGGTATCAGCTGATGGAAGCTACATGACTACGGCCTTGGGTCGCCATGCGGCTCAACGGGAAGGATGTCAAGCGGGCCGAGCCGCTGCGTTTTTCAACGCGCAATCACGCGTTCGTGTTGGCCTTGGTTGAAAGTACCCACCTGGCGTGTCTCATTGTGATATTGTGTTTGAATGACTCGCTCTTTGGGCCGGCGACAGATCTTCGCGTAGACGCTAGACTGTTAACTTTTTCATAGATTCATAGATTGCATAACATCTACTTTAGGTTGGCAGCCACATCAAAGCACGATGCTCGTTGGATTATGCGGAGGTAAGTAATGATAGAGAAAGATATATCGGTTGGCTGACTTAATGCAACAAGGAATTTGCGCTGGAAAGAACTCCGTCGCGGAATACTTAGTCGAAAATCACGGATTTTCAAGACTAGCCTTAGTCCAAAATATTGACAAAATAGAGGAGCTCCAGCTCAATGATGTCAAGCTTGTCAAAGAGTCCGATCAGAGATCTTTTTCTGATGTCGACTCACTGCTAGAATTTGTAACCAAGGCCTGGAAGCAACGCTGGGTCATGACAGAGATATGGAATGAGGAGATCCTCGAACATCTTCTAAGACGACCGTTTTTCATCCTTGTCAGTGTAGATGCTCCGGTGAGTTTACGGTGGAAGCGTTTCAGGGAACGGTAAGTTCTTTTGAATTTGTTGTTCTCATTCCAACTCATACCGTACAGTTGCGAACGGCAGGCACAAGTTCCGCCGACGCTTGAAGAATTTGTGATCCGGAATGATGACCATCTGTACGATCAGAGAACTGGTCTAGCTTGTCTAATAGACCGCGCAGAAGTACGTCTTATAAATCAGGCGTCCTCAATAGAGAAATTACACTCTGCCCTAAAAGGACTTAATTTAGCAAATGAAGAACGTCTGCGGCCCAATTGGGACCAGTACTTCATGCAGCTAGCCTCGCTTGCTGCACAAAGGAGCAATTGCATGAAACGACGAGTTGGTTGTGTCCTGGTCAGAGAGAAGAGAGTGATCAGTACTGGTTACAACGGTACGCCGAGGAATCTGAGGAATTGTAATGATGGAGGCTGTGAGTACTATTTTCAAGGACAAGCTGGGATTTTGTAATCTGATGCCCAAAAGGTCCACGCTGTAATGCAGGACACAAAGCTGGCGTTAGCCTTTCGACATGCCTATGCATTCATGCCGAGGAAAATGCATTGCTTGAAGCAGGACGGGAGAGAATAAGGGAGGGTTCCATCCTATACTGTGACACGTACGTCCTCATCCCACTGAACCTCAAAAATGAGCTCACACAATCGATACAGGTGTCCATGCTTGACCTGTAGCGTGAAAATAACACAAGTGGGCATTTCCGAAGTCGTGTACTCTCAAGGATATAGCATAGACGAAGCCGTACGTTCAAACACCTAGACGCCCCAGACATCTCGCACTAAATTCACGCAGGCAGCGGGCGTCTTCCGAGAAGGAGGTGTGAAGCTTCGCCAATTTTCCCCAGTCAGTAGGTATTCCCCAGATCTGAATGCTAGTACTGATCGTCGCCTAGCCACATAAAGGCTTAGTTCATCTCGCCTGCAAGTGACGAGTTCCGAAACTTGTTGGCTATAAAGTGCCATGGTCAATGAGAGCGGCCATAGTTGCATACGACATGATTAAGATGTCCGAACGAGTCCCTGGTATGCAGGCCAACCCGATATGAATGCAAGCTAGTAGTCTTAGAAGTTTTATTGTAAGTAGCGTAATTGATAGCGTTACCGTTGCTTTTGGCAGGTTCGTACCGCTAGCATTAGAAGCCTCCTTTGATCTCTCTTGAATTCTTGGTGAACGAGGGTTGCTTATCAAACCTAGATTGACACTGACGCTATGCTGCATCATCTTGGTAACAGGATAGATTGTTAAGTTTTGTACTTCCATGGAAGTATAGACTATCTATCAAGCCCTTGGGCTGTAGCCGATATGCACATAAAGAACAGTGTAGGTATATGGACAGGTAGAAGCGCTTTCTCTCCTCTATCGATATCGGACAGCAATAACACAAACAGCAATCATAACCCGGAGAAGGTTAGAACCATCTCCCAGCATCATTCCCCTTTCGCTCAATGCACACCAGGGTATATAACGATACTTGCCCAGGTCCTGTGAGCACCATGGCAATATTGCCCCGCGTATATCTCACTTTCAAAAACACCAACATCATGCTAAAACCCATTCGCTACCTCGCTTAATGAACTTATCAAGCATAATGCCGATGTCCGCAAGCACGAATCTGCAAACGTAGAAGCCGAAGAATTCCGATGCGTGGCGAGCACTCAGCTCGAGGCCAACGTGAGTCTGCGAGGAATGCTTAAGTCCTGGATCTTCCACCTGGCGGGCGATTTGATCTGATTTGATTGTTAGTGCTTCATCAACGCATGAACTTCGAAGCTTACCCAAGATCTGTACAGCATCACACAACCTCGCAAGAGCACCCATATAGCTTGGATTAGGGCCGAGACACTGAACTTGATTGGGATCTCGCTTCGGAAATCTCGGATTTTGCATCTTCGTCATTGGCAGAGATTTTATCGTTGGACCTTCCTGAGGCCCGTTTTTAGAAACGTTGATTGTTCCTCCAGATGGTAGTCCTGGACCAAGGGAGTTCTTGCCGCGCAGTTTCTTCCACGAAAAGTTGGACCTGCTACTCGCATTGGTAGTCTTCCAAGCCAACGCTTCAAGATTATGCGCTGATTCGTCCACTACCTGAATCCCTTTGAATATTTGGGCAGCGCCCTGAACTCCCACCTCGTTACCGAGCTTTTTAGCCAGAGTAGTCTGTACCTGTTCCATGACACTTTCGAAAAATTGCATCTCTTCGAGCACAGCGTTCGCGTCTAGAGTATCCACTTTCCCAAGCTTGAGCAGGGCAGCTGTCAATAGGTCGCAACTCGAGACCTTGTCTTCGACATTCTTCAACTTGATATTCTTTACGCACCATATGTGTCGAGGAACGAACAGTCTCGTCGAAATGTAGCCTCCCCGTGGATGGGCGATGGTTTGATATATAGACCTAAGGAACCAGAACGGTCGTAAAAGCGTGGACTCAGGGCACGGCTCGAGTGGTAGCGGAGCATTGCTGGCCAAGGGGTTGGGTGAGCCTGGACTGTTAGGAGCATGAATATCGCTGTCGAAAAGGTAGTTCCCCCCCATGGGTTGCCCTTTGGTTATGAAACTTGTCTCTATTGGAGTCGGTAAGACAGGCAAAGCTGGCGACGGATCTTTGCGGGGTTTTGGTGTAGATGAGACACTACTGAAGGACGTATTCGGCGATGCATCCACAACGTCTGGAACGGAAACCGTCAAACCCTTGTTTCTCAAGCCTGTGGCAGCTCTTGAACCGAAGCGTGCAGGTGAACTTGGAACGCTGTTATCACTCTCTGCCGAAGTCACTTTAGTTAGCGCAGAAGCTGTGGAAGAAGCCTTGTCCGTCGAGTCAGATGCAGGCAAAGGGGACGACCCTTTCCGGCTGCTTGGCCGGAGTCCTGGGGACGGGATAGGTCTGTAAGCAAGACTGGGCAGGTTTTGCTGACTCTCAGACACGATTAGAGCAGATTGTGGCGGTTCGGGTATTGGCTGAGCAATCAACAGTGAGTGGTCAAGCAATGCTTGCGTCTTTGCAGCTTCGGTCTCAGAAGTCCCTGAAACCCTAGTATGAGTTTCGATCTTCAGGGGTCTCTTCTTTGTGCCAGATAACCTTCGATCTCGTACCCCGGGACTTGTGTTCCGATTCACTAAGCTTGGAGGACTTCCCACATCACCAGTAAGGGGTTGGGACTGGCCGGCTGTTGCTTGAACCGGAGGTGGGGGAAGAGCACTGGACGGCGGAGGATGTAGGGGTGGTGGTAATGGATTGTCTTTCAATTGCGTATCCATTGACGGCAATACTAACGCTTCTACGACCGTAGATAATGACGTTCCTGCTGATGTGGGATTTGAGCCAATAGAACTTCCCCAAGTTCTCCCAGAAAAGCCGCTAGAGTCGGATTGACGTGGTAAAGCCGATTTGGTCTGGGTGTCATACTCCAAGTCGTCCATGATGTAGTCTCTAGTCATTTCTTCTAGCATTCGCTCCTCCTCGTCGTCTTCATCGTCGCCTTCCTGGTCAGTACTGTTTCTGGCAGTCGACTGAGCCTGCAGTCGCTGTTTGTCCCTCTCCTTAGCTTGTGCGATGACCGCTTCTCGCTCGGCTTCACGGACATTCTCTTTAGCAAGCGCAACATTCCGTCTGCTCTGTGACAACGGCTCAGGCTCTAGGATAAGGTACTGGGGATCATTCAGTAAAGCTTCTTCTCCCTCATCCTCGTCATCAGGTTCGAATCCATCATCGAAATTAGTCTCGTCAGTTGCATCCAGCTCCAACCCGTCATCCTGGACCGCCTCATACGTTGCATCAAATGCGGCATCAAAATCCGCTTCTGTTTGACCACTTGTAGCCCGTATATGCTTTCTTCGAAGGCCTATGGATGACCTTCTGGAATGGACAGAAGAGGACGAGGAGCCGCTTGACTCATTGATCGTGTTAAGCCAAGAGGTGTGTTCGCCGTTGTCTTGCCGAACGGCATCAGAATGATTGGACTCGTCACTATGCGCCGTAGCATCTGTTGATGACTGCAGTACATCTCTTTTCGTTGTCAAAGGAGCGGGCGATCGGAGTCGCCGTGGTGACAGAGGTGGAGGCACGTATCCTCGAAACACTGGTGGCTCGAATTGGAAAGCATCCTGAGCTATTTGATCTGGACTCCTGTGCTGGAAATGTAATGGCTGTTTGTCCGGCATCTGACCGGAGGTTCTCATCTGTCTGTCCCCTCCTTTGTACGGAGAAGTTTGCAGTGATTGTCGCCTCGGCGGTATGTGAGCCAGTGTGCCAACATGGGGTTGTTTTGTCTTGGAATTCTGTTCGTGACCTGGGACTATTGTGGTCCCCTCGGCATCTCCCTCATCATCATCTGTAACGATCGACAAGCGCTCAGAGTAGGAATTGTTAGAATCCCTTTCTTGAGGGCGCTGTGGCAACGCCTTGCCGTCCGCGAATCGATATGACAGTTCAGTGCTGCGCAGTTCTTTGATCCTCGCTTCGTATGTATTACGCTTCAAGATCTTAGTAGGGAACTTAACGTCGGTGAACGAACAGCTTCACTTACGACTGCGTCCAATTTCAATCGATCCTCAACACCTGAGCTTCTATTCATTACTCTCCGTAGTAATGAGCAAGCCTCTTGATATGCATGCATGGCTCCCTCAAAATTGGAGTGCTGATCGAGAGTAACCGCATGGTGAGCCTTCTCTAATGCTTTCGATAACATCGCCTTCTGCGAAGGTGCTTTGCGTTTCTGCGGTTTCTCAGCCCCATCTTTATGATCAGAGGCTGAGCTTTCTCCTTCAGCGGTACCACTACTCTTGCCAGTAGCGCCACGACTCCGACGATAGCCATTCTGGGACACTCGACGACGGTCCGTATTTCTGACCCGAACTGTAGTCCGTGGAGAATACAGAGACTCGGGAGGTCCGGGAGATCCAGTTCTTCCAGAACGGTCGACTATAATAGGTGAAGGGACGTTTGCCCTTGAAGAAGCCGAGGGAGCCGCTCGTTTCACTCCAGACGTCAACTGCGAAGGCGATTTAGACTGCCAACGACTGCCAAAATAGTCTGGCTCAGTGGGCGTATACGTAGAAGACGAAAGTAGTTCCGCTGTTGCAGGAGTCGCTGTTGCTGTTGACGGTGAATCTACCGAATCAACAGCTTGTGATAACGAAGATAGCGTAACGATTGGGGGAAGGATTGGCGGGGGATTGATAGGGGGCGGTGGCATGTTGGGAAGTTCGGGGGGGGTTCCTTTAGGCGATGGCCGTCCTTTATGAGCAAGTGTAGTGTTTGGGGACGTGGTCGGAGCATTAGCAAATCCGTTGAAAGGGCTGAAAGACCCAGACAACCTCCTAGAGAAACTACTGCGCCTGTTATGGGTAGCAGAAGATTTGCTTGAAGCCGTGGACTGAGACCATCGATTCAGGTTCCCAACCCCACCATCGCGCAACCCATGACCACTGTCAGGCCTTGTGTAAAGAGCGCTTGACCGTCTTTTTATGGCTTCAGGAGTTAAGGTGCGACGTGATAGATCTGTGGGTATCGTATTCGCTTCGGTGGGGCTCTGCGATCTTAGACCAGACACAGGTGGATGTGGACCATGCCGCGAGGTGAAGGAAGACGCACGCTGTACCGTGACGACTGAAGAAGATGAGGCCGAATTTGGTCTGGAACCTTGCCTATGGTGATTTGGGGACTTGCCCAAGGTCGAGGCCATATCGATTATTAGCGGATCTTCGCTTCCAATGGCATGCACCGCTCGGTAGAGCCGTTCTTGGAAGTACGTTAGGGGAGTCCCCCTTTGCGAGGAAAAGCCGGCATGCAAGAACTCTCCGTATTGGGATCACGGTTCTTCCAGAGCTGTTACGACGGAACGCTAAGCTGCAACGAGGCTCGATGTATATTGCCAGTTTGCTATTGACTTTTCCCGCATTGAGCTATCTTCCCACGTCGGTCCTGCCATCATAATCCATGCTTTCTATTTTGCTCTAGATCTTGACGAAAAGTGCGTAACTTCTGTGACTGCTCTATTTAGGGATTGTGACTGATCCGTACAGTAAGCCTTGTAAGCCTCTGTGCCGCGTGAGGTGTGGCTACAGCTTGATCGGTGAAAATAGAGCGATATCTCAAGGGATGAGAGGCGGCGCGGGCAGGGGTGTACTTCGGGTGAGAAGTGTCGTAGAGGGGCGCAATTGGGAATGCTGCAACCCTCGACCTGCAATGGATTTCTGAGGCTTATGCAGGCGGAGCGCTTTCATGCATGACCGTTTCGACCGTTTAGTTGGCCGCGCTTTATAGGAAGGTGGAAGAGATAGGCCTGTTAAGAAGTGCCAACGAAGAGCTCTTCAAAGTGGGCGAAATAGTTGGTAGGTTGGAGAGGAAAGTCGTGTGCGAATGGAGACGATGCAACTAACAATCCAATCCAGAGCAGAGTTGCTTGAGGAGGAGGATACGGTATGATGTTCTCAGACCATGGCCTCTCTTCGGCAGGCACTTCTTTCCCCCTTCCACCTTTGCCAAGCCCCCCTAGAACTAGCGCGACTCCCTACCTACCTAGGTACATGGTGTACCTACCTCATACGTTGCCCTACCTACCTTCATTGCATCGCTGTTCATTATTCCATCAACCGCTCTGGTTCAAATGCAGCATGGCGCTGATGGAGATTCCATGGACTTACTATATACAAGGCACACCTTCGGTGCCTCTAGTATGTCAATTTGACGAGCACTTTATTCTAATGAACAAATTCGGAATGGAGTCAGGGGCCACCAGTCGAAGTCAGAGCACTGACAAGAGGTCTCTGGTCTACTCAACAAAACTTGCCAGGATATTATTGATTAGTCAAAGGACAGATGACTGGAACGGTTACGATGTGGTACCCAAACACTGCTAACAACATTCTAAGCTATCTTTGTTGAGATACTAAGCGTGCTTCGACGGCATAGCTATGATAATTATCAATAGGTGCCTGGTCCTTCACTAAATCCCATACTGTGTCAATCCGCTTCGCGATGCTGGCCTCCAGCGGACCATCCTCAATATCGCGCAATGTCTGTTCTAGCTGCTGAGGCCTGCTCGCCCCAATGATGATTCCATCTCCAAACTCGGGTTCTATCATTGAGTTATACATCACCCATCGGTACGCCAATGCAGCCTTAGACACCCCTGCATCATTGGCGATGGAATTCCACTTGGACAGGGCCTCGACGAGTTCAGACTTGTTATACTGATGTTGATAAATCGCTCCGACTCTCTCGTTAGGGTCCCATCTACCCTGGCCACCGCCACTCTTGAACATCTTCGGATCCTTTACCAAAAATCCACCAGCCAGCGGAGAATATGCATAGAAGGCGATTCGGAGCTTTCGAAGGAGGGGAAAGAGAGTGGTGTCGTAGTGCCGGCCCACAGGATTATAATTGCCTTGATAAACTGTGGGCAGAACATAACCCCTGGACTTCGCAAAATCATAAATCCTCTTTACGTCTTCGGCCTCAAAATTTGAAAGCCCAAACTTATGAAGAAGTGTTAGCAGCGCGAAAGGAGATGACATTTGCGTCATGGTCTCTTAGATTGCTCACATGTTTGTACCCGCCAGCGGCATAGACTTCCTGCATCGCCTCCACTGTCTCCTCTATGGGTGTGATTGGATCTGGGGAGTGAAGGAAGTATGTTTCGATCTTCGGCAACATTGTCAGTCGCGGGCAAGCAGCGACTTATCGATAGGACTAGCAGTATGTGGCCTGGGGTTGTCATACATGATTAACGCCTAGTCTTTGGGAGGTTTCCTTTGCAGCGGCTAATATCGAGTCCCTCTTCAATGCACCATCACTGAAGCCTGGAGTTTTACTATGAATGACGAAGCTTGATGGTGCGCCGAGCTCTCCCAAAGCCCTCTCGCTCCCAGCCTGTTGATGCGTCTCAGATCAGCCCACACTACTCATTCATGCCAAGATCTCGCAAATCTTACATATCTGTAGGCTGTGTCGATATCTTTGACATTATATCTCCGGAGAATGTCCAGGTAGCCTTGGCTGGTCTCCATTGGTTGCGAACCCCATAATGCTGTGCCATATATGACTTTGACGCGAGACATCGTCAATTAGGACTTGGTCAGGTAGACAGTTGTTGAAAGAAGGCGTCTTATGGACAACGGAAACCTGCGAGAGTCTCGATAAGGTCATTTCAGTATTGTTGGGATGATTAAAGCCAACACTTGTTATCTCCGCACTCAAGTTTGCCTCGGCTGGTGTCGGCATAGTTGGCTTGACGTTTGGCACTCGCTTAGCAACCTCCACACTCGATGCGAATTCAACGCATGTGGGCTTCAATATAAAGCCGCTATTGAGTGTAGTAAAATAGTCTTCAAGAGGATCCTAAACTGTGGGTCAGCACAAGCTTCACGTGACGAAGTGGATTTGAATCTTTAATATCCCTATCATCATCCGCCGAAATCAATCAACAGCCAAACGAACATAGTTGCGGTTCCGTCATTGGTTTATTGCTTCACAATCACTAAATAATAGCCGGGCATCACCAGTGCGCAGATGGTGTCATTCCTCGAGTGTCAGTCCTCGTCTCCCTTCCGTCACCTTCCATTCACGTTGCCGTGACGTACCGCCTACACGGAAAGGAAAAGGTATCTTCGATGACATGACAAAATATTCTTTTATTAACTGCCCAGATACGATGCAAACGACCTGGAGTCAAGGTCCAGTCGCATGATCTGCTTGAGTGAATATGCCACAATGGCCGCCAGCAGCGGAATCGTTGAATGTGCCGTTATGCTGCCGTGTAAGTATCGTGAGTGTATCCAGAAATGGCTATACCAATGAAGCCAGGGCAAAACAACTTTGCAATTTGTCGAGCAATTTTCTATGACATGCAAAAAAACTCAAGGGGCGATCAACATCAACGGCTTTTAAGCCAAAACTCTCGGTGGTTGCCTCACATGCAGAAGAGCTACCTGACACAAAGCGAAGTCTTCTTCCATGAGTAGTTGATAGCGTTGCTCGACAAACAGTCTTGGATATTGGCTTACTGCGTTCCAATCTCTTAATGTTCTCTCCTCCACGACGCCGAAGGGTACTCCACAAGCTTGTATCGAAATTTGTGCTCTCTGAAAACCAGTCTACACAATTGCTCTTTATACGGGTATTTGATGGGTCTAACAAATTATACCATACGTTGCAAAAACGAGTTAGGGAATCAGTCTGCTGTCACCTCGGCGACGCGTCGACCTACGACTACGAGTTCGATTATTTGAGGAGATAGCATATGGGGAAATTTTCTCAACAACGTCACTAGCTTCTGGAGAACCCTAGGAAACACGAAACACATCTCACGCGACCTCTCGCTCTAAACCTTGTGCAAGAGCTACAGCCACAAGACAGCTCGTAATTTTCGATCCGATAGGATTCCTAGCAAGAATTATAACCGGTACAGGAGGGGTTTTGCCACGAGGCAGTAGGGGATTGCCCGAATGGCTTCGGTCGACGTAGGTATGTGAACACGTCAATGTCAAATTAGAGCGACATCCTAGGGCCCATGAATTCGATCATCATTCTGTTAAGCTATCAGAGAAGAACTTGTTCGCCCATGTCAAACCATAGTACAAGTCTCTTACCTTAATCCATTCGAGTTCCGTTCCACCAGATCTCAAACATGAATATAGAAAGCCCAGATTCCGTTTCGAGCACCACATGGATTAAGCCTCTCGAATTCTCTTTATTGAACTTGGATCTGCTACAGCAATTGAACAGCATCGTGACTCTCCCATCTGTTCATTGCAGCAACCGCCGATGGATGCAAAAACAAAGACTTTCAGAGACGAAGTAGTACCCCAACAACAAGACCACANAGAAAGCCCAGATTCCGTTTCGAGCACCACATGGATTAAGCCTCTCGAATTCTCTTTATTGAACTTGGATCTGCTACAGCAATTGAACAGCATCGTGACTCTCCCATCTGTTCATTGCAGCAACCGCCGATGGATGCAAAAACAAAGACTTTCAGAGACGAAGTAGTACCCCAACAACAAGACCACACCTCCCTCTAATTCCACAGCTCCCACAAAACATCCTCCACAGAAGCCCCCCTATCCCTCAAAACGTGCCAGCAAAACCCCCAACTCCCCCAATCTAAAAAACACTCTCGATCTCCTCCTGCACCTCCCTCCTCCTCTTCCCCCCCCTCCCCCCCTTCTCCGCATAATCCCTCCTCCGCTTCTCCCCCACTCTCGGCCCCCGCATCTCGCACCACAGCTCCCAGCATCTACCCCCCTTTTTCGTACAGCGGGAGCGGGAGTGGGGGTTATAACATCGACCGGCGCAGGGGCGTTGATTGGGTTTGTTATCATGGTCTGTGGGGTTTGCGGTGAAGAGGATGGGGGAGGGGGGAAGGGGGATGATGATGGGGGTGTTGGGGAGGGGGGAGGAGATGGGGGTGCTGGGGGAGATTATGGCGGTGGTGGGGAGGGAAGAGGAGATAGAGGAGCTGGGCAGGGGAGAGGAGAAGAGGGATTGTTGGTGGGTGGACTTGTTTATGTGGGAGATTTTGTAGAGGCCGAAGAGGGCGAGGGGGATGATGGGGAGGAGGATGAGGAGGGACATTTCTGTGGTTGGTTCGGGCGAATGTTTTGAGTAGTTGGGTTGTGGTACCGCTTTGTGGTTGGTTTCGGTCGTGGTTGCTTCGAGTGGATGGATGTTTTGAGCAGTTCGATGGTTACTCCTGCGTGCTGGAGATTGGTAGATGTTGAGGATTTTTATATGCAAGAGGCAGGGTAAGGACTGTATGTTATACGCCATGGGTTTCTTTGACGGTTGGATGCGAAAGCCATTGTGATGGGATCAAAGACTTTGGAGCCGAAGAGTGGGGACTGTTGTGCTGGATAATGAAAGTCTTTGTTCGAGGAAGGCAGGAAGACAATTAGAAAGACATTGGGGTTAGTGGGGGCTCTTTGTATCACAATGATGACTGTGACGTCCGTGAGTTGCACAGAGCTTGTTCGACCGAAACTGGCGCTGTTGAAAAAAGACCCATGTAGCAAAAGCCAATTTGAGAGACATGAGATTCATGCTGAAATGAATTTACCACCTGCTCGTACACAAATAGGATGACTAACGTTTTGGCACCTTGCTATACCGTAGGACTTTCTCCTCCGCAAGACCGGCAGCTGCCTTATCGATGAAAACGTTGACCCGCCTTTACTAGAACATCTGTCTTTTCCTCGCATCCAAGCCCATCATCGCTCGAAACTCAGCTTGAAATTCCGACTCACTCGAAGTCTCACTTCCGGGCGTACCTGTCCTCCTCCTGCTGCTTGTCCTAGGCCATACTGCGTTCCGAAATTTCGTTTGGAACTCCGATTCTTGACTCGAACATTCACTTTCAATGCGTGAGGTACCCGATTTGCCAACCCTCGTACCCCTTCTTCTTTTCCCACAGGCTGAACCGAACATCACGCGAAGCCCAGCTTGGAAGTCGGACTCCGGAGTCGAACCTTCGCTATCTGGCGTACTCATCCCCGAAGATTCTCCACTCGCTTCATCTTCTGACCATACAGTCATGTGGAACCCCTCACTGGGGTGGGAATCTTCGCTTGAGCATTCTTTACATGATATGCTCATGCTGGAATTCGTCCTCCTAGGTCTTTTGCTTCGATGCATTGATTTTCGTAGTGACATTTGAAACATAGATTCCCTTGGTTGCACTTCTGAGCTCTTCGAAGACAAGTCGTCCTTGGCCGTCTTCATGTTGGGTTCTTGTCCAGGCTTGAGGTCTGGGTTAACGTTCTTATAAGTGGCAGGGTGAGCTTTGGAGCTCTCGTGTTGTATAGTTGCATCTAACACATATTGGATGGTCTTGTCTTGTTGCATTTTTGTGCTTTCATCTGCTTTCAGCGTGTAGTGATGCTTTGGGAAGAGATCATTGTGCAGTTGCGCCTTTGTCTCCGACGTAGTTCGCTCCTTCTTGTGTTGCTGTTCCCTTGCGCCATCGTCTTCTTTCTGCACAAAATCCACTCCTGGCGAAGACTCATAGTCCAGATCTGAGCCTGGGCCAATTCTGAAAGAGCAAATGACAAGGCCTAGGGGACCGGTCGTACAGATCAGATATGCTGCCACGGTGCCGATACGTTCCCATATGAACTCTGATCTCTGCAGCATGGTGTAGATTGTACTGTACGTCCTAAGAACCTTTACAAGGGATATAGTGAGTCCTAGCGCATACGCTGTGCATAATGTGACAGTCTTGGTATGGAAGGCGAGCAAAGCAACAAAGCAGTAGAAAGTCAGAGTGGAAAAAGAGCTAACAATGAGGTCGGCGATGATGTTGTGCTTGAAGACTTGTCGATAACCGTGAGCTGATACGCTCTTGAGGTGATTAATTGTAGCAGAGGTAAATTGGGGAGCTGTGACTGTCTCCAAAAGGTCGTGTTTCGGTGCTGGTAGCAGTTGGTGGCGAAGGATGGAGAGTCCAGCGAAATCTTCAAAATGTGGTGTGACGAGCATTCTCGACAACCAGGTTGAAGATGCCATGTTTTGCGTCAAGTCATATTGGCTGTTACGAACGGGTTGCTCAAGGTCTTATGGGGACGTTCCAGCAGCATGGACGCCTAGATCGTTAAGAAATAGCAGCCTTTGGAAAGCACTACCGGCTGTTGTCGCGAGCACAGATGAATATGAGCATGCTCATCGAGAGTGAAGATACTGGACCTTTTTATGTACGTCGAAGATATGCATAGACCTGCAGGTATCCGAAAGGAAGACAATCTCAGCCTTACTGACGAATTCAAGTTGATTCGGCCGAGCGAAGGTGACAAATATCATCCTGTTTGATATATGATATCAGCAACCGACTTTACCCTAAAAGATTAATACTTAATGAATTCACCTCCTTGAACAAACTTTTCCTGTTGCCCTTGAGAGTTGCCATTCGCCAGGGTCCCCTAGGGTAACATGCATGTTGCCGATGGTCAACCACCACCCAGGGCTGCTTCGAGGGGTTACGCTCAAACAGGATTGACGAGACATGCATATTCCTCTTTTCGATTGCCTTGAGATCCGTATTCGTTGCAATGAGCGTTCAGTGGCTTTAGTGTGCGTGTGTTGATTTGAATTAAATGATAAGCGAGGTAGCTAGGTGAATCTTCGCACAAGAAGTACACAAAAAAAGTGTTCGATTCTCGTTAATGCTCTTGTTCAGGGTCACCTTATCGTTTCTGATGTCATAGGATACAAGATCAATTGATAAGGATCACAGAGCAGCTTTCAATGATGGCCGCGAGCAGCAGAAGCGACTCTTCGTCTTCATCCGCAGGTGGACCACTATTTAAGTGTGGACAAATATTCGGCTTCTCTGCAGCTATCTTACATTAGTCGAAATGTTCCTGCCATTGCGCTTAGCTGATCTCATGGAACCTAGCAAGCGCAATATCGAGGAGAGATACCGAATGTGGAGAGATATGGCTCGTATTTTGCCATAACAGAGCGGTGCGCTGTGTTGCAAGAGAAAAAGTGACACAATAGCCGAGGTGTTAACACTTTATGATTGTCACTGTTATATCTTCTCCTTGGCCTGCCGCTCATTCTTCCGGAAGCAAGCTCGTTTTTAACACAGCATACTGGAACAACTTTGGACCACCATCCAGAGTAAGCAAGATGAATAAAACGCGCAAAGGCCCATACAAGGCTCCTACCTTGCCTGAACGACCCAAATGGGGCGCTGATGAACTCTTGAAAACCCGATCTACATCCAGGAAAGCCGTTGTCGAGGAATTCGTGCATAGCTGGAACCAGTGGGCTGACAAGGTCGACAATATCTTCCGGCAGATGAGCGAACAGGCAGATGAGCTGGGGGCAACCGAGGAAGATCTGATCAAATTCATACAAATGTTCAGCAACCATCCACCCAGGCCAACGCTACACGGGATCGAGCATTATCAGAAGGAGGAAAGACCACTTACCAGGGAGTTCGTTGAGAACATTCTAAACGCGAGGTTCCGTGTCCGCTGGAACGATTTCGCTGATAAGCTTGAGAGAACTTATACTTGCATGGCCAACGATCTCGCACAATGCAGAAGTTGGCTATCCACAAAGAATGCCAGTGGCGCAGATCTTGGCATGTCGAACTTATTGATTTCGGATGGTCCGTCCACCCGCACTCAAATCCTTTCAATCCTTCGCTCCATGCTGGGACCGGGAAGGGCATTTCAGGCCGTTGTCCCTATTGAAGAGCACGAGCTGTCCAGGAAAATGGACCAGATGGATATTCAGGACCGACACTGATGTTCTGGAGTGACACTTCAAGCACGTGGCCATAGGAGAACATGCGTATGCACCTCGGAGGTTGCCGGAGTGAATTAAGTTATCTTGCGTTTTGTAACACATTGTGAAATGAAGGAAATAAAGTGACATGACAATGTTCTTAGTGGCGCAACAGTTAACACAAAGCACACTGGATCTGTGATAAGGGTTTCAGTTGAAATGAAGCATCAGACGACCTTTTCTGAAGACACTATGTAGAGCCTTCAATACTTTATCCAATGACACATATCACATTAGCTGAGGGCCTTGAATCTAAATAATCCTAGATTTACATGAATGCAACATACACCAACGCAGTACGACAACAAAGCTAACACGCAAGGAAGGTGTGGAAATGAATGATACCGGCTTACCGAGAAGAGAGGGGTGGAATGTGACAGATGTCATGGCTTGCGGAACAGACTACTCCTTAGACGATGCTGCCGTGGTCATGACGGATCTTTGGCACGAATACGCTGATAGATTCGAAATACACCTCATCGAGTTGGTTGAGCAAACAGAAACGACGCCAATCGAGGAGGACGATGGCTCAATGCTCATCCGAAAGTTTTCAAATTATCCAGTCCGACCAGTCTTGCAACCAGGGTTCTGTATGGCAACACAAGGAAGTCTCCTAGACCGAGCTTGGAACCAATGGGCCGAACACGTCGAGGGGATATTCAAAGCCCTAAGAGACAGCTTGGCTCGTGGCGAGCAGACCGAGAGACACCAGAAGTTCTCTTCCACTGTTGACGAGAAAGCCCCTGGAGTGCAGGGCTTATCTATTGGCATGGACCATCCGCCAAAGTCTATAGCGTCAACTTTGCTTACGCTGTTGCATATAAGTGGTGTGGACAGGGGACCTGGTGCATCGAAAACTGGTCCGGACGAGCTGGCGGATGAAATTGAGAAATTGCGCCTTGAGGGTGGAACCTACAACGATTCAAGAGGTCAGATGGAGGGATTGGCAATCAGATTGAAGCTCGAGCAGAAATAGCCATAGTGGTTGCCTGAGATTGGCAGTAATCGAGGTCGAGCTTTCTATTGGTGCCCATAGACACGACATGGTGTATCAGGGGGCAAAATGTGCGTTTTCTAGTGGTTCATTAAAGCATGCTTGTGATACACATGTCAAGATCTTATTTTAACAACACGACCTTTTCGAACGGAAATTGCAAGGCCCATCGCAATGGCCACAGGGACAAATGAAATTGGTAGACGCAGAAGAATCATTAAACCACAGCACTAGGGAACAAGAAATGTAGTCAAAGGTTCAGATCTCCTTCAAATGCCCCCGTCCCCATTGTTTATTGATCCTTACCCAAATCTCAACTGTCTGCATGTGGAAGTTTCGGGGGCCTCTCCGGTCTGAGTCCCGAGTATTCAGAGATCCTGCCCCAAATCTCCGTAATTCAAGGGATGAAGCGCCACTATCATCTCAGTAGCCTTTCGGGTGTTAATGACGTCGCCTATTTGAGTCCAGAGAAGCGCCACCCCATGAACGAGTGGAAGTTGACAGATCAGTAGATTAGCTGGCTGCTGAAATGTTTCAAGTCGAGATTCTGTGCCTGTCGTTTTAGTTTTCAGCTGCACCGCCGGCAGTGCTACGGATGCATGCATAACATAGGTACCTTAGACAAGGTAGATCCGACTTGTCTAAGGTACCTAAGTACTAGTTGCCTTAGGTCCCCCGATCCGCAATGCAGTCAGACTTATAAATCTGGGGCAACGATAAGCGGATTGAGGGGTTAGTTGCTTTAGCATACGCCCTTGTTATTCTTCCTTTCCCGTTTTCTTTCTGGCTGGGCAGGCGAGGGAGGGTGCGGCTGGCTGGTACGTCCGTTACCACCAGAAGAAAAAAAAGCAAAATAAGGCAACCATCGCTGATCCCGATAGCAAGTTCGATGATTGATAATTTGATTACTGTTAGTGTTTCCGGTCGGGGGTCCCGATCTCTTGCGAAAGAGCAAGTGCTAGTAAACTCCGTAGAGGCAGCGGTCTTTCGCGATCACTTTTCGGTGGCTTGCGATGTGAAAATTCAAATGACCCGTGACAGGCGACTGGGTTGACTGGGATGTTGCGGGATGGGGGAATGAGAAGGAAGATAGAGGAGGGGAATGGAAGAGGTGGCAGACGTGGTCGTCTCCCATTTGCTCGGTTGACAATCGTATCCACAAGGCCGAATCCAGCCATTGGCACGCTCATTTGGGAATGGACCAGGGTCATCTCCATCTCTGTGTCGTGAAAGGCCCACATTATGTTCTGAATGTCGACAGCAAACTTCTCGTATTGACATGTGCCCAGAGTGGGGTGGAACATCCAAGTCCCAAGTTCCAAGTAGCAGGGGCCAAGAAAGGGATGAGAAAAGAAAATTGCCTTATTAATACGATACTACGAAGTATGTGTATGGCCGTAACTAAAAGTGACTGCGCCTTTCTCTTGGGGGCTTCCCCGTCAGGCAGAGCGCGCCGGCAGCGCCCCCTCGGCCGGAGACACACTCGCATGGGCGGGATCTAAGGGTAACCACAATTGCTTCTCACGCCCTACGGAGCCTATCAAGGACATGAGACGTGATAAGGCTGCTGCTTTCTGTTATCATACTCTAAACTACGGTGTATGAATCTGTCATCGTACAGCACATTACGTTCCACAGCCTCTTTACGACTACCTTGGGAAAGGTCTGATTTGCGGATATTTCAGGCGTCCTGTGTCCTAATCGAAGCCTCAAAGCCTCAATACTAGTAAATGTGGACTGGAGATTTCATGCACAGCATTGTGCGGCGGATGCGGTGCGAGGTTAATTCCGCAGCGGCCCTCCTTGCATCTGTAGATCTCCCTCTACGCCTCTGCGCCGTTGCTGACTGAATTTGGTGTCCCATAGAAGTACTCAAGCAAGGGGGGCTGGAGGGCTGGAGAATGGAAATTGCCACGCCGTAGGGTCATGGCACTGTTGGGTGAAGGAAGAGGAACCAATCATCGGATTTAAGTACACAATTGATCACCATCCCATCATCATCCCCCTTGACCTTGAGTGAGAGAAAGGCGAAAGGCGAAAGGCCCCAGTCAAAGAAGGGATCGGATCAGCAGACTTGGTTCATCATTGCGAGTTATCAACACCGTTAGAGGCATGTCACATCACCGTTTTGCTCGTGCCACGTTGATGATTATTATTCTCGACACGAGTCAGCTCTCAGCGAATCTTTTGGGAGCGGCGCTTCTAAGATTTTTAGCGGTGTGGACTGATGCGTTGTCTGTACCGAAGCCCCCGAAGACCGAGAGCCTATCGTTCAGCTCTAAGGGCCTCTCATGTCGATTCTCCACACACCACACCCACACCATCCGCGGGTCGAGAAGTCAGGAACTACCGTGTACTAGGATGCTTTCTCCTCTAGTCTGGCAACCTCTACAACTTCTTCCAATCCCTCCCACCGTTCGTTGGTTCATTGGTTGAGGATGTCGTGCCCGGTTTTGCTGCCCTCGAACTTCCACGGCTAGTTCCAACCTCAAGCGCGGATGGCATGATATGACGGCGAAAAGATAGGTAATGGTCGTCCTGGTGCTGGTAGCTTGCGCTGGTCGCCACACTCCTCAACCTTCTCACCCCTCTCGTCCCAAGAATCTCATATTCGCCGTTAAGCGCTGTGCCCCTCCTCCTATCTAAAAGTTTGCGCCGATCCAAGACCCCTAACCAGTCGTGTGGGAGACATTATTATTAGGAGGCAGACTCCAAAAACTACTGGTCTATCTAGGTGTACTTTAGGTATGTCTCGGCTCGCTTACACCTGGGGTAGTGTACCCTAAATGTAGCCTGTACTTTTGGTCAGGGGGGTGCGACTCCCCCTAAGGCCTCCGCACGCAAATTGATTGAGCACCAAGGCCTCGAAGGATTCCCCATACTCGTACTCCGTTTCAACTTAACCTCTTTATCGTTGCTCGTATCAACGAGAATTCAGATATTCGGAAGGAAAAGGCAAGTAGCCATTCATCATTCAACTAAAGCCGCTAGCTTGACCACTTTTCCCGACCCTGTACCTACTCGTACTCCCCTGCCTTTCCCCAGAATCGAGCCAACAATGTTGAAGAGCCAACCAGGTGCCTTCTCAGCAATAGAGGGACGACACCCCCCCAGCCCTAGGCACCCCCCTATTCCACAGCACCGGGAAGTTGCTTAGGGAAAAGTCGGGTCAGCAATGCTGAGATCGTACAAGGCGTGATGTTGGCGTGAGGTTTTCGTGATGATCAACAGGCTCCGGGCCGACCAATTGGGCTGATTCAAGATTCAATCAAGCCCACGTATCATATGCCTGTGTTGAGTGTAGATCGATTGCAGTGACAGGGTATCCCAGCCATAGAGCCAGCACAACGGAATGTGATTCGTGCAGTGGAATAGCTTTCGCTTGCCTGCATTGTGCATGGGCCTAAAGTCCCCCCTAAAAGCGGAAGAGACAGCTCTCTCAACTATTCAGCAGACACGGACCACACAGCATCCCCTGCTGCTTCTCCCGCCGGTCAAATCTCTCTCGATAATGATGCCTGTAAAATTAGCACCACAGTAGCAACGATCCAACAGAGTCCCCATTCTAAAGTTCAAAGCGATCTCCACGCCCTCGCTTTCCATTCTGCATCCCATTGATCATCGTAGGAGTGGCATCGAACTGCGTAGACTCCTGTCCCTGTAGCGGCTCGGGGCGTTGAGACAAAAGAGCCCGTCCTCCCGTTGCATTGCATCTCCGTTACTGCTACTGCACTGTCATTCAACGGTTGCACGGTTGCATCTGGCTCATGAGAACCCCCCCAAGATCTTGAATCTTGATTGATACGCATTAACACACACTCGCCTCTACATTGCTGAATCTCAAGCCTCTCTTTGGTCCCCCTCCTTCTCCTGCTGTGCGACAACGGAGAAGACCCTGCTGGCCTGGCTGCTGCTAAAATCATTTAAATTTTTTTGCGAGCACAGCAGCCAGAGAAGCCAATTGGGTGGAGCGCCAACGCACATAACGCCCAAGCCGCTCAAGTGTTGAAATTTCGCATATTGAGATCGATACTGCACGCGAGCAATCCTATTGGAGCTTCAGCAAAGTATTCAAGGCCAACATCAATATCAACATCGGGCTATCACCACTCTCTTTCGCCTTCTCACCAAATTGCAGCCATTTGGGTGCGAGTTACTAGCAGTCACGGGTTGTCCTATCATCAGGTCGGTCTCTCCATTATCAGAAGCGAGCTAGTGGCATAGCGCGGCGGGCTAACAGCACACCCCAGCCTGCCAGCCTCCGCCTTCTTTGCTACTTTCTCCCCCCCTCCCTCCCTCCACCACGAGACGAGTGGGAGAGCAGTTGCGCATTACTTGCATGACCCGTTCATGACCCAGGAGGTATGTAATTTCATTCATCACACCTTGCCCAAACATCCATGCGCATTCCCACACAACCACCCAGCGCTAACTTGGCACTAATAGCTGCGGACAACTTTCGCCTTCCTCCCACCATACCCACTACTGACCTGCCATACGAAACGAAACGCAACGAAGCATAACGAGACTCCACGATCATTAACTCCCAAGACGCCAGTATCCGATAGACGCGTGTCTGAAGCGATTTGTTCTTTTGAGATTCCCCTCTTCGCCTTGTCCGTGCTATAGCGTCCTGCGATCCACCTGCATACAACCTGCATCAAAATAAGCAAATCACTCTAGGAACCTTCCCTAACGACCTGAAACGAGCCACATGTCTTTATTGTCCTGAGAGCCACTGCTACAGTACATCTTCTACCACATCTTCCACCTTACACAGACGCCGGTACATCTGTCACGCCCTCTTGTACATCAGCTTGGCCTGCCCTGCGAAACGCATCCACCTCGTAGCCGCCAGCGACCCACAA
Source organism: Cladonia metacorallifera KoLRI002260 (assembly GCA_000482085.2). Taxonomy (NCBI): domain Eukaryota; kingdom Fungi; phylum Ascomycota; class Lecanoromycetes; order Lecanorales; family Cladoniaceae; genus Cladonia; species Cladonia metacorallifera. The sequence goes on along the minus strand of KI911115.1, from coordinate 1,426,536 downwards.
TACCAAACAGTTCCACATCCATAGAAATTACACTCGAGATATCTTTCCCTCTACGTACCAGTCCAGAAACATTCCTACCAAACAATTGGTTAAGACACAATAGCGAGTGCAAACATATCGAGGGAAGCGGTCCATATATCCAGACTCTGGCCTTTGCATAGCCTGAGTCTGCTGGAAGAATAGCATTCAATCAACATACTGGACTAAAAAGTTGCCATTCGTCCAGTCCAAGAACCTAGTTGGCGCCTTGGATAGCGCCGAGCATCCTTTCTGGGCGTGTTCTGTCTCGCCTTTTGGCCATTCAAGGCCATTGGCAATCAATACCGGAAAACTGGAGCTCCCATCGATAACCCAGGTTCAAACCCGCGGTCTAGCTGACATACCGTGGTCTAGCTCACATTGTTCCCAACGTCACACACACTTAGGCGATCGCTTACCAGACCTTCATCTACCGCAATCGTACGGTGTCACTACCCCCATCAATTCCGGTGCATCCCGCATAGGCAGCTCCGATCAATTATCGGGTGGCCAATACCCAGCTTCACAGTTAAGCTCGTATAATAGCGCCAACTCTGGAATTGGTCTGAAAACCCCTTCACCTTCGCCGACTTCACAGTGCTCAGCCCCTTTGCCCCTCGGGCTGTCGGAGCATAACACACAGCCGTCCGGAAGCTTTCAACCGAGTCAACACATCCAGGGTTACAATCAAACCACTGACAGCTTCCAAGGCACGATGAATCAACAGCAGCAGTATTTGGAATCGCAACAGTCGCAGATGTCGGCCGGACAGTCATACCCATCCTCGACAGCTGCAGGAAGTATATCTCAATATTCTAGCTACCAGCACCAGCAACCGCCAGTACTGCAGCCGGGTCCGGGCAACTACGCTCCAGCTCCCACTCATTATACTGGGTATAGCTATCCCACTGGTATTACCTCTCCCCAGGGCCCGGGCCACCCAGTATCTTCTTCTATGGGTCCCCAGATGAATTCTGGTCTACTGCCATTACCGAGTAAGTGATAGAATAGCCATCAGGTTTGAATCAACCCAGCTAAATTTTTTAAGCCATGGCCGCAGGAGGGCCAACACAACACACATACGTTGGAGCGCCGAGTGGACCTCCTCAGGGTTACCAGCAACAGAACGCAGATACAAGTGGCCAAGTCGCCCCGTCAGGCATGAAGCCTCGAGTAACAGCGACACTTTGGGAAGATGAGGGATGCATGTGTTTTCAAGTTGAGGCTAAGGGCGTTTGCGTGGCGAGACGTGATGGTAAGGCCCATTGCATGCATCCTGCATCCTGCAGCGTCAGCAGCTAGATGCAGTGGAAGCTAAGGCAAGAAAGCTAACAGGGTCTGCAGATAATCATATGATAAATGGTACAAAGCTTCTCAATGTTGCTGGGATGACTCGAGGCCGCCGAGATGGAATATTGAAGAGTGAGAAAACACGTCACGTTGTCAAGATCGGTCCAATGCATTTAAAGGGTGTTTGGTATGAGAATCAATGGCAAATTGGTATGGTTTTTGGTACTGACGAGAAGAAGGATCCCATTCGATCGAGCTCTGGATTTTGCGAACAAGGAAAAGATCACAGAGTCGCTATACCCATTATTTGTGCATAATATCGGGGCTTTACTTTATCACCCAACCAACCAGAGTCGAACCAATGCGGTAATGGCCGCAGCTGACCGCCGAAGGCTTGACACTACCAAACAACAGGGCGCAACTGGCCCACCAGGCTCGCAAACCCCTTCTTTGCATCACCATCATTCGATGAATAGCGCTGTGGGCTCTACGCAACCCCACTCGATTGCTCCTCATCCGGGGGCAGGAAGACCAGGCTTTGACAGGGCGCATACTTTTCCTACTCCTCCAACTAGCGCCTCAAGTACCACCATTGGGTTGAATAATCAAGGCACTTCCTATGACTGGGGAAATCAGAGTATCGCAAGCGGTGTCCAAGGGGCACAACCTCTGATGATGGAGAATCACCCACATTCAACACCCGCAACACCGGCTACAACTCCCCCAGGCGCCTCGATGCCGAGTTTACAACCTTATCAGAGTCACCAATCATACGACAGTTCGCGGCCAATGTACTCTGCAGCTACGGGACAGCAAACGCAGTACGTGACTCAGCAGAGCCTACCACGTGGTGCGCCGCTGCCCAGCTCTTATGGCAAACAAGATATGGGTCCTCCAGCCACGCGTGCCCCAGGATCACGGACAGGCAGCGAGCATGGAGATTCAAAGGCCGATGTTTATGTTCAAACCCAGGGAAATGACCAGGTCGGACACGGAACGGGGGAGGAAGCAGAACATGATAATGATCCAGATTATCCCCATGACAATAACACTGCATATACCACCCACCGTGGCTCATTCCCATCCTACAATTCGGGCTCAAGCATTGGCGCGTTGCATGGAGACCACGCCCAAAACTCAGATATAAATGGATCTCCTTCACAACAGAACGGGTCAGGCCGAGGGACCCCAAGAACATCAAATGGGGCTCAGTCGTGGACAACGGGTTACCAAACACCACCACGCGCTCCACCCTCCAGCAATTTGTATAGTACGATGAGTGATGCTCGCGGTACCCTTCCGAATGGAAATACGCCGGCGGATCACTACTCAGCACCGCTCCACCCTTACGCACCGACTCAATCTAATGGTGTGACCTCAACCAAGCGAATGCGAGAGGATGATGATTACAATTCACGACCTGCGAGCCGCAGCGAGGACCACGACTCCTTGAAGCGTCGAAAATTGGGCACAGAAGGCAGTCGTCCAGGCAGCATGGTTACAGGCACCTACGAAGGTGACGTGAAGCCACGCAATCGACCACACGCAATTGCAACTCCACGTGCACGCGTTCGCTGAATGGACATGGTTTTATTCTAACGACCTTAGTCCTACAACACTTCCTGTGGAAATAATCACAATGCTTCAAACGGGTACGAATCTAGACATGGCCCGACGACAACACATCCTCAGGACATTTACCAACATATCCTTCAGGAAATTCGATTAATGTTTTATTGGTGGACACACCATCCATTACTGCATGCCAAAATTCGGCCTCCGATGTTTCCTATACCTCCACAGATAACGACCCTTGAAAAACTGAAGAAATCGAGCGTCACGACTTTGTTTCTAAAATATCTTACTCTACTATTGATTTACGAAATGACGGGACGAACTTCGATTCTATGGTACCACCCTTTGCAACATCTCCGCCTTTAGATGGCGGAGCTTTACGATTACGAATTTCATTATGACTGGATATGTGTTACAGCAGCGGTATCAGGCATTATGACGGCAGTACAGAGTTAATTCCCCCCCCCCCCAAAAGCCTATTCATGATTCTTAGGCAGGTGATAGGCATCGGAGTCGCATTCATTGCGTTTTCTTTGTTGGAAGTCTTTCTGGACCAAAAGGGCGAAAGCTTACCTAGGATAGCATAGCGAATGAAGGGACAGTTGGCTCGCATATCTTGATCTGGTGTGACTATGTGCCTCTACTAACCCAATATGAAAGGGGCGAGGAGAAGAAATTAAATCAATTGACCGAATTGATCAAAGTCAATTGTTCCCAATTCCCCATCTTTTCTTGTTTCGGTGTATCAAAGTCTCCGGGAATAGAAGGCGTAGAAGGCGTAAAAGGCCTGCAAGGCTAGGGAGGAAGAGGAATGGATAAGGTAGAGGATGCAGGAAGTCGAACTAGGGTAGTGAGACGTAAAACGATGTCATAGCCAGCCATAACGGCAACGGGGATGTACAACCGTTGGTATAAGCCATTAGCAGCGTTAGACATTGAAAGAAAGAGTTCGTTGCCGACATGCTAAAGCGTTCGACTACTGCACGAGCAAGCTCGTACAGCGGCTGTGTACAGGATACATGCGATCATGCATGTCATACGGTCTGGTTCGCGCCTTCTTGAGTCTGTCTTGAGCTCGAAATGGAAGTACCCAATTGCCGCTCCAATCTCTACCTCTGCCCACTCTCCATCGCCATTTCTTTCTTTGGGCGGATCCAGAAAGTCGTGGCAACGAGAAAGATTAGGAAGCTAACACTTTTCGTGTCTTGCAATGAAATCCGAGTATCACTCCAGTCTGGGGCAGTGAGCTAAATCTAGAGTCTAATCCATGCACTCCTCACTCCGCACGATCCTGGGGCATGCACGCACGATCCCATCGCGCCAACAAATCCTACCTTGTCAGCGCCCCTCCCCCAAAGTGGAAGTATTTGGAAGCCATCCTACAAACGCATCTATCTCTCTACAGACGCCCCAGTCAATTTGATACTCAATTCTCTCAAGCGCCATACTGCAATTTCCGAAACAAAATGACCCGTTGTATCGAACGTTACACCTGCATTGCAACCCAGATCTACACACATACAGCCTCTTAAACTCTATTCGACTTCAACAGCCTAGGCAGCCAAGGAGATTCAAGGGTCTGATCTGCATGAACACGTCCAACGCCGCCACCACCACCACAACAAACATACGCATTGACAGCCCCACCACCCATCGTCCTCTCCGCCCCACCCTCAACCCCACATCATGCCCCCCGCCCATCTCCCCATCTCCCCCGCCCCGGCCCCCACCCGCAAAATATTCGATCCCTGGAATTCATCCTCAACAGGCCACCAGCGCGCCGAAAACCGCCTCTCAGGCTCGACGTCCTGGCGCGCCTCTCGCACATTAAAACTAGGCAATCAATTCTCCTCCAGCGAAGGTGGTGGAAAAAGACTATATGATACAGTTGGTGCGGGAAGCAAGGATTTCAGGAAAGATGGGCGGAAGGAGAACGGGTCCTGGGAAGCAGGAGCGCCAGGGCTTCGCGAGAAAGGATGGAGGGATATAGGCGTTATGATGACGCATGGTGCGAAAGCAGAAAGAGACAGACGGAAAGAAGAAGATGAAAACTGCAAAGAAAACGAACCGGCAACCCAATCAATAACAGACCCAGCAGCAGACTCCACCACCTCTTCCATATCAAAGCAAGACCCAGAAGGAAAACCCCCCCAAATCTTCGCCGGCCTCACAATCTACATCAACGGCTCCACCTTCCCCCTCATCTCCGACCACAAACTCAAACACCTCCTCGCCATTCACGGCGCAAACATCAGCCTCGCCCTCGGCCGCCGAAGCGTCACGCACGTCATTCTTGGAAAACCGAATGGCGAGCGAGGAGGAGCTGGGGGAGGGTTGAGTGGAAGTAAATTGCAGAAAGAGGTGCAGAGGGTGGGTGGGAAGGGGATTAAGTTTGTGGGAGTGGAGTGGGTGTTGGAGAGTTTGAGGGCGGGGAGGAGGTTGGGGGAAGGGGGGTTTGGGGTTGGTGGTGGGGTGGGGAAACCGGTTGGTGTT
>KI911115.1:1405132-1420696 GCA_000482085.2 Cladonia metacorallifera KoLRI002260 | reverse complement strand
TTTGGGGTGGTAGGGAAGAAGGGGGAGGGGGAGGAGGGGGGAGGTGGAAGGGGGGAGGGGGATGGTGAGAAAGGGGAATGAGTGATGGGTTATGGATATGTGTATGATGATGATGATTGTATGTATGAGATATGGATTGCATTGGGTGTGGGATTGCATGGAATGGTTGTGCATGGCATGGAATGGGTTGTGGTGCATGGAAAGGTCGTGTTGCATGGAAAGGTCGTGTTGCATTGCGGGTGGGATTCCATGGAAAGATGGTGTTGCATTGGCGGTGGGATTGCAAGGAAAGGTCATGTTGCATTGGACATTGGCGTACAATTTGGATAGCCTTCTCCATATATACTCTAGGGCTATGGCTGATAGTTAGCCTTCTACATATCTCCTCTACTCTCCGGAAACCACCAAACTCGCGAGCTGGACCTACCCACCTACCTACCTCGTAGCTCAACTCCCCATCCTGAGCCCTCTCTCCCAGATATCTGTCTGTCTGCCTATGGTCTATTCACTATCCATCCTTGAGTACATGAGGGAGTAAGCGGGAACATACAAGTGTCCAAGAAAGACACTACAACGATTCTCCTAAGCTGGAATATCGAAGGAAAGATATTCATGCTCTGGAGCACATTGGCCTAGATGGATTCTAATAAATTATTTGTGTTGGATATATAATGGGGCTGGATATTGTTATGTTATAGTGCTAGAAGAATGGATAACGTATGTGTATGTAGAAGGGCAGGTGAAGTGAAGGTTGAATGATGGATGCTTGGTCGCGTGTGGAGAGGATTGGAGAGGTGGGATAGATTATAGAGAGCCTTAACAAGTAGAGTGGATGTTGGTTTGCCCGTGTGTTTTCAGATATGGCGTGCCTGAAAAAAGGTACCAGTATGTGAAAACTTGTATTTTACATTGATGCAAGGAAGGAAGGTTCAGCTTTAATTATTAGCTTCCTAATGGCTCTTCCTTGGCTAATCTAATTCAATTCATGACAACATCTTCTCCGCCAGCAGTATTAGTAGGATTAGTAGCTTCCTTTTCGCCGTCCTTAGTCTCCCTCATCAACCAATTCAAAACTCCGCAGATAGCTCTCATAGCCTCTATCCTATCGGCTGCGATGAAGAGGTCGAACCATTTCGAGCGTTGGAGATGGAGGCCGTACCATTGTTCTCGTTCTTTGAGGGTAGGATCTGAGTGGTGGTCGTTGTTGAGGTTGGAGATGGTTTCATTGAGGAGATCGATGTAGGCGAGGTGGACGCGCGTGTGGATGATGGAGATGTGGTGGTTTATGGAGGAGATGAGGTAGATCTTTGTATGTGGATTGTTAGATAAAGGGGATAAAGGGTGTAGGAGTGAGTAAAAGGAGTGGGTGGCTTACATCGTCGTATTCAGTCCTTGTATCTCTGCCTATTCGGAGATAGGTGATGTTCTTCTCCCACGTCGCTGAAGGTGGCCTTACAGTGCGCCATGCATCAGCCTTGCTTGCTTTTTTTACTCGCTTTCGTTGGCCCTCAGAGGATCCCTCTGCGTCCTCGACAGTTTCCTCTTCCGCGGCGAAACCTGTCTCTCCACCAGGCCCACCTCCCCACCGAGGCGCATGTGCCCACCACTTTCCTTCCCCTGGTATTTCTTCTTTTTTCCCTTCCCTTGCGCGCTTCTGTGCCAGCATCAAGAGTAAGCCTGTCTCTCTCAGGAGATCTAGAATCTCTGTCTTCCCCTCTCCCGGCTTTTCATCAGCTTTGCGAAAGCATGTCTGATCTCTGCAGAAGACGCCCAACAACGGACCCTCAAGTATGCCGGCCTTGGCATTGAGTTTGTCTTTGGGCTGTCGATATACGGATACCGCATGTGGGAGAGGGAGGACCATGCCCTGAAGCTTTACCCTTGGTTGCATTTTAGGGTGCTCCAGGCGGCAGCGGAAAGCCCATGATAGAGCCTCAACAAATGCACATACAGTATCCTCGCGAAAGTTGCCTGGCATATTCCGACCAGTGTCCGTTCGACGTCCAGTATACATCTTCTTCTTTTCGATCTGAACTGGTTGGTTCAATACCCTATCAGTGAACTTCTGCGCCTCAGACCGGAGGTCATCGACGTCCATGGCGGCTCTATTGTTTTCCTTATCTTCTTTCGTTTCGACGTAGTTATCGAGGCTAGTGTCCCAGTATTCAGCCATGATCGACAATGTGTCCCAGAATTTGCGAAAATGGACGAGCCGCGGCGGTCTATGACCTGGTCGAGGAGGATCACGCCTAATGGCACGAAAGGCATCTTCATTGTCGTATGACAACTCCTTAGATAACTCAAAGAACTTTCCGGGGCCAGGCATAGGGGCTCCATTACTTAATGTTTGAGATTGTGATGGATCAATTGAGGCTCGGTCAGAATTCTCATCTGGATCAACATCGTGCTTCCATGATGATGGTGGCGTACAGTCTGCGGGTACAATTTCCTCAAGTGGAACCTGATCGGTGAGCGTGACATTCAAAGCTTCAATATGCTTTGCACCAGGTCCAGTTCTTAGGATGTTTGTGAAGGTTTTCCGAAGGCTGCAATTATCGTCCACGTCTGGGCCCAGCTCTCGTCTCGGCTTGCAGCAGGGAAAATCAAGCGGCGTCGCTGGAGGCGGTGGCTCTCTTGGTTTGTCGCGGTCATTGTTGATCGCAGCTACCAATCAATTAGTCGAGGTGAAAGGCTCACGTAATCGCTCTCAATTTGCTTTGCATGAGCGTTCTCTGTCTAAGCTGGGATGGTGAACTCGAAAATGGTGAAATAAAGAAGATTCCATTTTGCTAGGGTCGGAGTGAATAGAAATATGATGCGGGATCACCGAGAGTAGAGAGTCATCAATCGCGACAAGCTACCCATCAACAAGGTCCCAAAATAAGTAACGGTACAGCTAGGCTGCCAACACGATTTTATTTCTTCATATGATCCATCAGGTCATTATTGTCAAAAGCACGTAGCAAGAAAAGGGGAATCTTGCAATATGATAGCAAGATGCCAAATAGTAAGCTTCAACGAACGAGTAAATATCCGAAAGGATTTAATGTGAAAGTAGCAATAGAAATGTCAGTGTTAGGGAGAACTCACTCAAGGCTCTCAGATTGCCAAACATTGTGGGTTGAGCTCAGTCGAGCTCCACGGGCGCGACGTTATGATTTAGGTAGTCATCGTACGTGAGCTCCACCACCTAGCTTCGTAAGCTGTATAGCTCGATACTTAATCGTTGAATAGTATTCCAAGCCATGTCAGTCATAACATATTGAGGTTCAACGAGAGGATTGATCTGGTACAGTATCAACAGCCACGAGATTAAGTTCAGTTTCAAACTATTAGTGGCAGTTGACCGGCTCGTTCCGGGGCTAACTACAAGCCGTTAACGACCAACCCGATCTTGGTATGGTCAGGTACAGTTCCCCCTCCTAACTCTTGGATACGGACTGCATATATATCTATTTCAGACCCTTTACTATGAAGCGTTAATGAACTGTATTCCATGCCTCCTCAACCACCGCAAGACAGTGTCACCAGAAAGACGAATAGCTGTGACGAGACCAAAATTGATTCATTCGAGAAGTCTAGTAGCAATGGGGATGAAAACTCCAATGGCTACTACGCTTAGGCTCTACTTTGATGACCCGCTTTGTCCACCCCTGGCAGCTGCAATGTCAACCCGAAGGAACCTGAACTACGCCCACTGCGTACGCCGTCCTATGGCTATTTCTATCGCTGTCCGCCTGGTCGGCAACGGCTGCCTCAACTGAGATAGTAGTCAGCACTTGTGATGCTATGCATCTGCTACTCAACGTTGGAGTCTTACCAATGCCCAGATTTCCCTACTCTTTGAAATGATAGCCACGCAGCTGCCAAAATTGAATATCCAGAGCATCCACATAATTGACTGAGCGCTCGTCAAATTCCACCATCCACCCATTCCTGTAGGCGCGACGACGTGCGTTATCGAGCCTCGAGGCAAAGGAACTGTCGGGTCTGTCGCAAGTGTATCCGGAGAAGGATTTTGCATTCTGTCTATCGCCATGGCATTGACGACGGGTGAACACGTAGAGAACCATAGGAGCAACTGTACGATGATGTTGCCTGCCTTTTGGTTTTGCATGTTGACGGTCTATTGGTAGATCTCTAGCATTGACGTCTCTGATGTCTGCAAAATCTACTTTACTAGGATTCTTGGTGGAAGAGCCTGTTGAACTCACCGAGTTGGCTTCGTCAACGTATACACAGCCTCCCTTCAGCTTCATTGATCTGGCAGCCGGGGCATCGCTGCTCAGTGTTATCTCTTGAGTGACGAGTGTAAGTCTCGTATACCTTAACATACGTATACAATAACACAGCCTATCTCGAATCGACGGGCCAACTAGGTAGTAAATCCACTTAGCCGACTTCTTCAAGGATAATCCGATGAGGTGTTAGATAATGAGGCTGCTTAATGTTAGCTTTGTGGTAGTAAGTGTAACCATTTTATCAATAAATCTAATGCGCGGGACAAAGGGTCTCAAGCGTGATGTACCTTGGAAAGAGGGGGTTTGAGTAGGTGATAAGTGAGTGTGGCGGTATGGGGCTGTGTTGTTCACTTCAAACAGCCTCGTGGTAACCAAGTGTAAGACCTCTCACCCGATCTAGGTTCGTTTCTTGAATGCAACAGTGGTTGGTATTGTTCTCTACATCACTCCCCAGAAAGAGCCAGCCTGGCACGGAGAGCTGCCAGCAGTAAAATTCACCGAGCCCTGGATTTGTCTCGTTCCGTTCTCCGTCGGTTACACTTTTGGCAACCTTACCGAGCTTCTACTACGCAGTCATGATCCCGACCCCATGAAGTTGATCACAAGTCACAATGCTTGTTTAGGGATTTCCTTCCTTGCCAGAGCGACGCCGTCACTTTTCCCAACAGCAAGAGTAACATAGCTCTATTCGGTGCTCAATTCAATACTTAGCTTGGTGGTTTCCACTTGTGACTTGCCGAGAATAGGTGCTCGCTGTTTTGCATATGCAAGGCTTCAGGGTAAAAGAATATAGCCCTAGGGCAACGCAGGAACCCAATCGCTTGATCTGTTTACCAAGCCGCCATGTCCTATACCGAGTCCTTTTAGCACCTACAGTTGTCATTTGTGGGATGATCTGGAGGAGTAAATACAATACGTCAAAGGATATACATTCCCAAATAGGTCTTTCCCAAGACCTTTGAAGCAGAGGATGGACAGAGCGTTGAGCCTGGTATCTCACAAACCTTCTATCGAACCAATCAGTCATCATAAAGCTCAACACTTTCAAACCGCCGGCTGATTTCCTTTGGTACCTCGAGGAACCTACAGCAATAAGTAGACCATTTCATCGAGAGCAGCTCCTCTGACCCTTCCACCCATCCAATCCCGTCCACGAAAATCGAACCTGATTAGAAGAGTAAATATGCCCTTTGAGTACACCTTTTCCATCTCGTTCTCCATACAACTAAAGGAACTAAGCAACACATTTAGCGACTCCAGTCATCAGCAAGGGAACGAGCGTATAAAGGATTGCATGTACACGATGACTGAAAGACACGGGTTTTATCTCACACCCTCATCTTTGCTTCGCCGGTCCCCAACGTAACAGTCTTCTTCGTCAATGGCTCTAGTCAAGTCTCAACCTTCCTTCCTTACCCATGTCTTCTCACCTCCCCTCATGGCCCAACCTAATCTATTCCCTCCCCTTCTCATCCACGAACTTTCCCCCAATACCAGCAATACAAAATATCCACGCCCCCCTTCCTCCCACAGCTTATCATTCCACAGATCCCAAATATTTCCTCTCCATGTCAATCTGAACCCCCCACTTACATCACCCAAAGCCAGCAAAGATCCTAAAACCAATCCCCATTCAGAACCAAGCCTAAGCCTAAGTCTAAGATTCCAACAACAACCATATAATATCAGCGAGCCGTTGCGTAAGCCAACCAGGATGGGATATATGCATACTACCATGAATGAAGAAGCCGGATAACGCAGCAAATACACAGATCAACAGGGCTGATGAGTGAGGAGGTTAGAGTTTGGGGGATGAGAGAGGCGGAGGAGGACTCTGAGAAGGGAGGAAGAGGAGGAGGGAGACGGACAACAACAGAGGGAGGAGATGAACCATCACACATTGATAACTTCGCATGGTGTAATATAAAAGACTTCCACACATCCCCTTCCTCTCCAGCAAATTGCCCAGCAAGCACACAAACCAATCATTCGCGTAGTAATGAGTTGCTCTCTTTCTCTCCCTCTTCCCACCAACCTCCATACTCAAAAACCTCCCACAGAAAGCATCCCACCTCCTCCTTCCATTCCATCCCCTTCTCCCAAACCCCTCTCTCCATCCCTCCATCCACATAGCAAACCCCCCTACATCCTAATCCCACTAAACCCTCCTCCCTCAATATCAATCCGCGACTATACATACACACCTAGCTAAAACCCCCCATTCAGTCATTCCATACCCCTACATCATTAATCCACCTATCAAAGTTTAAGTCCCTTGACAATATCTATGAATCTTTTCTAGTTCATATTCCCCACAAAGAAATTGTTGCTTCTTGGAGTAGGAGCAGGTTGTTAATCGCTTTGCGTTTTTAGTGATGAAAGCGGCTACTAATCTTTACAGGTAGCTACCTAGGTAGGTCCTTTAATTTCTCTAGGTATGGAATGGAATGGATGATGGGGGTCTAAGATTTCGCGATTGTGATGTTTGGGATTGTGGGTACACTTAGTAGTGACCATCATGACTTGGCTGTCAGTAGCTTTTCATCCATAGCACGCAAAGATTCCCGAAATGATCTGAAGCCTTAAATCTCTAAGCACAGGCACCAAAGCGAGGGAATTCATAACGAATGGCAGTATACATGGTCAAATTGTGTTTGCGTTTTACTTGCTTGTCTATATGACAAAATTCCGATGCAGAAATGCCGATCCTTCTTTATTAAAACTATGCACAAAGAAAACCTTTTACCAAGGGAAAACAGCTGCATGGACCCCTCGTCCCCTTCTCCAAACCTCCTTTATCCAACGCTCGTCATATCTTCCCTGTGAATTGCGCCGATGTTGTTACATTTAAGAGCAGTATGCAGACGCAACGTCACCAGCCAGTTGAACACCGCTGCCAGTCTGAAGACCGTTGAATGCGTAGCGGGTAACACCGTTGGCTGGGTTGTCCAAAACGGCTAACATAGCAGTCACCTCATCCGAGCTAGGCGAATCGGTAGGTGCCATTTCCGGGATCCAGAGCTCAGGAATGTTGTATTGCTGCTGGAGTTTCTGGTATGCCTGAATCGTGCTCGTAAGAGCGGAAAGGTCACTGCCTGATCCATAGTAGTGGAAAGCTAGAGCGTCGAATTTGCAGCCAGTACATGCTGCAAGGAATTCAGTCATATAGGAAAGACCCTTGCCCTGAGTAGTGAGGTCGTTGGTCGTTGCTGGAGAGCACTTGCTGGCACTCATTCCACTGAAGTAGGTGCCCCAGCCAGAAACCACATCGCTGACGCTCATACAAGAGCCTCCGCCACCACATTGATCGGGTTCGTTGAAACCCATAACCCATTCAGCGCCGGCAGAGTTGCCTTCCCAAATGCTGGTGTGAACGCTTTCGGTGCTCAACAGCATGGGAACAAATTGAATGCTGCCAAGGGACCCGGTAGCCTGTCCAGATGCTGGAGATGGTGAAGAGTCCCAATCCCATCCCCAGCCGATGTTAGATGTGTCAAAGGATTGAGCAGCACTAAGCGAGCCATAGAGAAGACCACGGGCCTTGACTCCTCCGCTAGAGCTAACGGGTGTTGAGGTCGAGGAGGAAGAAGGGGCGGGAGCCGCAGAGGAAGGTGCAGGTGCTGCGGGTGCTGGAGTAGTGGAAGCCTGAGCTTGAGGTGCTGGGTAAGAGGGGCTGACGGATGGCTGCTGAGGTGCCGGTTGGTGGTGGTTTTGTCCGGGAGCGTGGTAGAGTTCTTCGACTGGAACACTGGAGGCTGTAACAGGTGCGGCGGAAACTGCAGCCTCAACTGGTGCTGGAGGGCTAGACACGACTGGTGCTGCTGCTGGTGAGTTGACCACCGGTGCAGCGGAGTGGGCTGGCAAAGGAACAGGGTGGTGATAAGTGGGAACAACAATACCAGTGCCTATAACACCGGAGCCAGAACCAGAAGGTCCAGCAGAAGCGCTGCTGTTGCCAATAGGGAAAGGAGCTACGACCGTGGGTGATGAGCTAGGTGCACTTTCTGGAGCACCTGGTGCCGCTGACTGGCCTGGAGCCTCCCCAGGTCCACTACCTGGGGCACTTGGAGCTGCTGACTGGCCTGGAGACTCTCCAGGTCCACTGCCTGGGGCACCGTTGCTTGGCCCTGCTGGAACCGTAACCGTGACTGTCTGTGCCTGTGTGACTGTAACCGTAGCTGGCCCACATGTACCTGCCTCCCCACCGCTACCAGGAGCTCCGGGAGCGCCTGGGGCACCGGTTGGGGAAGTACCAACACCACCAGGTCCTGAACCAGCACTTCCCGAGGCTCCTGACTCGCCACTACCTGGCGCACCTGATGCAGATGGGCTACTGCCCACTCCTCCAGGGCCCCCAACACCTGCCGGACCAGTCGATTCTGGAGACTGTCCAGCGCTGTATACAGTGTTGGTGACTGGGACAGGAATAAGTTGGATGGTCGATTGAATTGTCACTACCGGTCCACTTCCTCCGCTTACGCTAGTTCCCGTAGCAGTGGCATTCTGAACTGGAAATGGAGCAGTGCCAATTGGTGCACCTGAGGGGTGATGATATGGGCCGGGAGCGCCTGAGGGGTGGGGAAAGCCTGAGGGCAACACATGCTTGCCACTGGGCATGTAAGGTCCATGACCCATTCCCCGGCCGTGAAGCCCGGGAATCGCGAGGACTGAGGGCAGAAGAGCCGACAGAAGGGCGATGTTAAGGATGGCCATTGTTATGGATGCTCAATTGGTGCTTGTTGTGGTCAATGTCGAGAGTTATTTCGTGTTATTTATAATGATTGTTCTTGGTGTTGATATTGGTATTTCAGAGACTGGAGCCAACCAGGGCTGTTGAGAGAGAGTGTGGTGGTCAGTGACCGAAGGAATGTAACGAGCGAATGCTCAGTGTCAACGAGTGACTATGTGGTGGTTGGCAGAACAGCGACGGTGAGGTGTAGAAAGGAAAGAAAGAGAAGGTAGGGCAAATGCATGGGGAGTTAGTTTAGGGGGAGTGTTGACTAAAATTGGCGATCGCCGTCTAATTTCCCGGGAGGCTTGGGCCATAATCGGACATGGAGGGGGGAGTCTGGGGGGACAACAGGGGACAAAGGGCAGTCCTTTGTGAGCCGCCATGCAAATTAGGGACAATTGCTAGCCCATCCACCAACAACCAACTAGTCCAGCCTCTGAAACTTTGGCCCCCGGCTCGTCGACCGATTCATTCAGCTCTCTTTGCCAGCTTCATGCGACGCAATTTCATTCGCTATCCACTTCATTCACTCCGTCAGCCAGTCATGACTTTCCGAATTGATTACGCAAAGGTGGATTGTTGCATGGATTGCCATCCGCTCAGATTGAGGGTGCGATTGGAGACACATCATTCCACACAGTTGGCCATTTTATTATCATCAGGGGAAGCGCCGCACTATGGTCAGAGCAGGTCGTTCCTGGCTAGACTGTCTTTGCCATCCAGATGAAACGATTCGTCATCCAATGATACGCCCTATTCGGCCATTTGTATGCCCTCAACCCTTTTTCAGGGCGCTAAGATCCGGTTAGCAGTATCATCATCCTTGTCTCCCCTAACCCTTCGGGGCCCTTCGGGGTGACATCGGCAGATCTATGGATAGTCCTGACATCTGACATCGGACATTGTGTGTGCATTATCTGATACAATACGCGTACGGTTAACATCGTATTCCATTTTTCCAAATTCTTTTCTAGCTTTTGTTGTTATCCGGAATTTTGAATAATTATTTTCACAAGAGAAGGGGGATGCCTGATCTCGGAACACATAAGATTCGCTTGGCCTTTCGGGATCAGGGAAGACGCTCTTCAAGGGATTGCGAACGGCACTGGCCATCAATACGAAACTCCAGTCTGACTGTGATTACTGCTGCACCGTAGATCACCGAAACTCAGGGATTGTCTTTCCATGTTGGCAACGCACAGAATATTTTCATAGCTATTGTCACCGAGGATTCTTCCGTCAGATTGTTCCTGGACTTTCTTTAAGGCCTCCCTTGTTCGATGCAAATTTTGCTTGGTGAAACGATCCTCTCCAATTTTGACCTTGTCCAGAGTCTTCTTGGTGGAGATTTTGGGCTCATGCTAGATCGTAGAGCGGTTGAGGACCCACTTGTTTCGCATTCAAATGTTCCTGCAAGGATGGATTCATACGTAATACACGACATCCTCGATGATAGAGAAGTTGCCAGAGTCAGCATAGCACAATCATTGAACAGCGAAGTGGAGGTTGATAAGGAGAACAGGAGACGTTGGAACAAAGTTCAGGTTGCAGGAGCCCCAGCATTGGGAAGGCACGTTGATGGCACGCGCACATTCTTCGGCAGTTTTGTCATTTTGATCATTTAGTAGCTATTTACCCTCCGCCTTCCTCCTCTCCATTACTTTGAGTACATCAGCAGCGCTGTTAACGTCTCCCTTTCTCTTCTTCGCGCCCCTCTTCCTCTTGGCTTTGCCCTCCCCCTTCCCTTCATCCTTATCCCCGTCTCCATTCCAGGCGCTTAGTTTCACCCTTCTATCCTCCCCGTCTTCTTGATCTCCAAAGCGACTGCTGCCAAATTCCAAGTCCATGTCTTCGGCGTCGCGATCATTTGATTCCAGCATCTTTTTACGTTGCGCAATTTTGGCTGCTGCTTCTTCGCTTGTAGCGGCCGAAGGGATGGGTTTGATACTGGATGCTTTCTTTAGGGCCGCAAGGATTGTTGGGTCAGTGAGAGGGTTCATCGGGGCTGCATTACTATCTTCGTCGTCGTCAGAATCCCCAAAGTAGTTGCGTCTTTTGCCAGGTGGTGGAGGCACGGCTAATGTTTCGGATTCTGACGGCTTTGGGGGTGGCGATGGTTTTGGCGGCTCAGCTGTTGCTCTGTCTCCCGTATCGCTGCTATCGTCAGAATCATTATCATGATCCATATTCCCTAACGGATCGTAGTCCGCTCCCACATCCTCAAAAATGTCACCATTGTCCTCCATGGGCGCTTCTACAACCGGCGCTATTTCTATACCCAAGGGCTTGGCATCCTTGTCTGGCATCAGTAGCATGTGGCCACTGTGAGTCTGTTCCGCTGTAGTCTTCCTAACCTTCCTCTTCACCCTGCCTTCTTCATCAACAGTGATCAAGACCTCCCGTCCGCGCTCATTCCTCTCAATCCTGGATCGTTCTCTCTTCTCGCCAAGCTTGACGAACTTAGGCCCTAGTGCAGATTGCTTCGCTCTTTCAGCTGCAGCAGCTCTAGAGGCCTTTAATTCTTTTAGAATGTCGTCTCTTGTCCGTTTCTTCCCTGTGACAATTGGCGGTGGTGCCATTTCTCCCCTCTTTGACTTCTCTTCTTTTGCCATTGGTTGGATCTGTTTCTCTTCTAACTTCTCAAATTCTCCATCGACGTCAACTTCAGGCTCAGGCTCAGGTTCAGGCTCATCTATGTTATCGCGGTCCTGCACCTGAGACGATGTAGACTTCACACTGTCAGAAAGCACATCTTCACCTCTTCGCACCCTTTCTAGGAGTTTGTAGTCAAGACCTTTCACTAGATGTACGTCCTTCACCTCGCCGCCTACAATCTCATCTCTCAGCTTCTCAAAGGTCGACTGATCCATCTGCCCAAGCTTGACCATCTCTTCTAAAGCTTTCACCCTGACGGCTTTCTCATCCTCCTCACCAGAAGTGCGAAACTGTGTACGGTCTTGATAGGCTGAGCCCAACTTTGTTCCCTTTGGTGCTGCAGATGAGCGGAACTTCTTAGAACTGGAAGGATTGAGTTCGGCATTGCGCTCAGCAAGCTGACGTGTAAAGTCGTTGCCAGATATGCCTGATACGGATCGTCTGTGCGGTCAGTTAGCTGATGCCGCACACGATTAAAGAGGCGTAAATAGTATCATACGGTGTCATTGGTATATTAGATCGCATTCGCGAACCCAACGCAGGAGTCGCGCCTCCCCGCTGTGAATTAGATCCGACAGTACCCTCATTGCTTCTAGTAGCCGTCGGCGTATCAAGCACCAAGCGGCGGAACTGGGTATTGTTCATGGTGGTGGGTTGATCCAGTAAGCTGGACCATGGTGTGTGAAGTTGTAGAAATTTGCGAGTCTATAGGACCCAAAGCGAAGTTCAAGTAAACTTTCAGACGTCTGTAAGAGCTGGGGTAATTCTATTGTGGTTCTTTACTAAGACTTAGCAAGGAACTGGTGTTCAACTTCGAGATCTGTATGTGCATCTAAGGAACCAGAGTGCGGAACGTTCCGAAAAGGGAACCTCGCAAGGCGCGTTTCGTGCTCCGTCGTGACAAGAATCTTGACAGCTCTAATCGCAATCGAGCTTGCATATAGATATCTCGGCGCTTCTTCCACACACTCGACTAATCACATCTAGCGATCTCATCAGGCTTTGAAAGGCGATTTGCGCCTTGCTGGGGGCAGGATGGCAAACGTGGTTGAACCAAGTGACTTGGTCCCTCCGCACCTGGTATGTCAACCAGATTACAGGAAGCAATTGGAATTTCTATGCTGATGGCCCATAGTTGCGCCATATTCATCTTGTCTCTAGTCAACAGTTTCCCAAACAACCCGCGTTCGACCTCAACCTTATGGTTGAATACCTGATTCAAGCCCCACGAATTGTCAAGGA
Source organism: Cladonia metacorallifera KoLRI002260 (assembly GCA_000482085.2). Taxonomy (NCBI): domain Eukaryota; kingdom Fungi; phylum Ascomycota; class Lecanoromycetes; order Lecanorales; family Cladoniaceae; genus Cladonia; species Cladonia metacorallifera. The sequence goes on along the minus strand of KI911115.1, from coordinate 1,407,826 downwards.
ACAAGCTCCTGTGAACTGGATGTTCTTGCATTGCCCGCAGGATGGAGATGTCATGCTGGTCTGGCAGCCACCCCCGATGGGTACGACCTTCGCAAGTGATGGCTACATCTGGGCGGACCCCGAAGCAGCGTTTACTTCAGAAATGCGAGGCTATGTGAGAGATCTATCAACCCTTACCTCCTCCGGGTTACTAATTGATGGCATATAAGAAAGTGGAAATGTACCTTCAACGGAGTGGCTATCGGGCACCTCACGAAGCAGTTGCAACACATTGTAGACGGCGTTTTCGATTGACACCATCCGCAAATGCAGATCCTAGTACTCCACCACCCGACTCATCATTATGGATCATACACTACTGCGCGAGTGAAGTTCAATATCGGTTCCCTGCTAACCAGATCCGCATTTCCGAGCAGGTGCGGCACTCAATGCACGAGCGCATGAATTTACAACGGAACGGACAGCAGCTGATACGCAAGGAATTCATGCTACGTGATAGCGCGAGCTGGCCTACTGTCAATCTTCCTGGAAACCCTGGTCAATCATATGCACAACAGACCATGGGATATCCGGGCGATGTCATCTCACATCTGAATAGAAGCCAGCAACAAGCCTACCAGCAGCAAGCCCAAGCAGCTCAACGTGGAATGGGACCATCTCCAGCAAAACGTCCCCGTCACGGTCCGCCAGGACATTCACAACTATCGGCTACGGCAATTCCAGCCCCTACTATGCCACCCGAAGCCTATGACGACGAGGATGGGTCGACGGGAAACGACTTTATGGACTTCCTCACCCCGCGAGATATCAGCCTGCATCGCTACGTACAACACCATGAATGGCTTGAAGAGATCCTGAATTCGCCTTATGACACCAGTCAAATAGTACCTGGGGAGTTGGGGATGGGCAGAAAGGGTGAGCTTGAATCTCTGACAAGGGACTTCTTTGATGCGCCTATCAACCCGACGCCCAAGGAATCCTTTCCAGCTCCGGACTCGTCGCGAGTGCCCATTGAAGATACGCCAACCCCGCGTGTCGGCAGAATGGAAGCCGGAAAAGCAGAGGAGTTCACAAAACGAGCAACCGAAAGAGTAGCGCAGATCAACGCGGAGATGGAAAAATTGAAGCAGCAACATGCTAGGCGGATGGCGAAGCTAAATAAAGGCCGTGTCTTTAAAGAAGCCGAAGAGAGCATCAGAGCTTCTACGTTGGATTTGATGAATGGCGACCCAAGCAAGGCTGGGGCCGAACAACATAAGGCTGATGAAGTTGTGATTAAGATGGAGGCCTATGTTGGGAAACCAACAAAGCCGATGCCTGAGATCGAATGTGTACAGAAGGGGGGTCTCGAAGAGAAGGCCCAAGCCAAGGATACCAGCGACCAGGACTACGACATGACCGATAACTTTGGACAATTCGATGGCGCAGCGACCACAGCACCAACATACTCAGAACCATCCAATCCAGATTTCACAAATCCAACTATATCCGTCAACGACACATCTGACAATCCCCAAGCTCAAGCTACTCCATCAGAGCCTCCACCCAGTATGAACGAAAACATGAATGAAGCGAACAAATCTCCCGAAGACAAAGCTACAGGTGCAGAGGATTGGATCATGGTCGACAAAGAAGGAACCTCAGCAGCGGAAGAAGACCAAGACATGGGCGAATTCGACAATTTTGCCAACGACGCCGCAATGCAACCAAGTATGGATACGCCCAACGCTAACGACACTGCTGGCGGTGATGACATGCATGCCTTCAACGAAGCTACTGGGAATGATACTACAGGCAATTTCGATTCTAATGATTTCGGTGAGGGGATAGACTTTGGCGATTTAGATACTGCGGGCGAGGAGCTGGCTGGGTATGGGCAGGATATGGAGAACGCGGGACTCGAGGAGCAGGGCGATATAGGGGCTAGCGATACGGCGTTTGGGGAAGCATTCCAAGATACGGAGGCGAGTTCTGCACATCAAGATCTCACGCCTGGAGCTTGATTGTTATTATAGATCGCCATCTGAAAGATATACTGTTCGTTTACGGATCCATCACATCGCAAGACCTTGACATCCCATGCAATTCTACCATATAAGGAGGTCCTAATCACGCTAAGAGAAGCAAAACCTCCCACGCCCACCTTAGTGCTAACAGAACCGTACAAGGTCTAAAGCCACAAATTGAACTATGTCGGGCAGTAGGTAAAGATGCGGCGCTCCGTCTCCCCGCTCAGACCAATAATCACAAAGCTAAGCACCAAGCCGCCGTTGCTAAAGCACATATTGTCTGATACCTCCGTACCCAGCCATCGTCTCACAACAGCGGATGAAGCAAACCGTCAGGACGAGATAGATTTGGCCACGCAATGACTCTTCTGCGTGATCGTAACCGAGTCCACATGGGGTTTATCTTGTCTTAACGACAGACAGATCTCTCTGCGCCAAGCCAGCGATGAAGGGGAAGAACGATGATGAAGACATCTATTATAGTAGGCAAACCCTACTACATACAAAGTACGCCTGATTTCCCTTTCCTTCCAATTGAGTATATTGTGATAACACCCTCGTCTGGATCGAATTCTTTATGCTATCATGTGCTAGCTCTGAAGCTGGTGCCTCTACCGCTCGTTCGTTACATTTGACATGGGGGGCGGTGGTGGGTTTTCGGAGGAGGGGGTTTTCGGAGGGGGGG